>PVKM010042157.1:0-12902 GCA_004027735.1 Carollia perspicillata | reverse complement strand
TGGAGGGGCAGGACCCCGGCAGGATGCAGTCAGAAGCCAAACCGGTGCTGGGGGCTCCCCCTGTGCTACTGTAGCTTTCTTGACCTCCTTGACCTTCAAGTCTTCTCATCTTCAAAACTGGATTAATAATTTCTCTTTTGTAAATACTCACTCTGATAGATTTCAGAAAGTACCAGGAATAAAGGAGACGCTCTAATAAGTTTTATGGGAAAATGTATTGTTGCGTCTCAGTGCATTAGGTTGCAATCTCAGACCGTTAACCGGATTTATGCTGTTCATTATGGAAACTTTGTACAAGTTGTACTGGCTGTAAATGTGATGTATACAATTACTAATAATTACACGGTGTTATGCCATCTCTTTCTTGATATCTTTTAAGGCATGTTTAATAAACTTCATTTAAATATCCACATGCACAGCCCACATTGCATTCTTGGAATGCAGTTGGGAAGAACAACTAATAGTCCTTCAAATTTACTAACAGGCAGAGCTTTCTCGATGCAAATGTTTTTAATCATGCTAGCCACACTACAGTCAGCTGAAATCAGTAACCGCCCAGTGTATCCTCACAGGCCCTCTCAATGAGGCCCTCCTTTAGAGGGTCTGTGATTCCGCTGTCTCAGCTGCACGCCACCTTTTTGGTCAAACGCCACTGGCCGTGGGACTGACCAGCCCCCAAGACCATGTTTGCAGGCCTTGTCAGTTCCAGCTATTGATGGCCCACCTGGTGCTCCACTGCCCTGTCTTTCAGATCCATTTTTCTTACTTTACTCTCAGGTGATGATTGCCGTAATCACCCTTTCCCCAGCACAGGCCTTGCCCTTCGGGGTTCTCTAACTACAGCAAAGAGACCGACTTCAGGTGGCTCCAGTGTTTGCTTTTTATGAGGGAAATACCATATACTGGATATGCTGTTAACCATCTGCCTCACGTGTCCTTCATATTAACATCCTCTTCTGCTGGGAATAAGAGAATGAGAGGGGGAAACTGACTCAGTATAATACATTTATTAGAAATCAATCAATTTATTTGGAGAGAAGCCATAGATCTTTAGAGTTGCTGTAAACAGAATGTAATGCATAGATTTCCAGAAATGCCAAAGGTAGCAGTTGAATTTGTAAATGTCCCGGGCAAGTTTGAAAGTGACATAAGACCATTACGGTAAGGAAGCATCTGGGAGACGGCAGGTCTCTCACTGAGAGAATAGTGCATTCATTTGTCACCTGTACTACTACTCACCAGGAGCCATTCAGCTCCAATAGCTATCACGGGATGAAAATTCTGACTTACCATATTACTGTTTACCTTCCCTGTCTGCTTAGTAGTCCTTTCCCCTGAGTTCACTGAAAAACAGAGACCAAACGTGGAACGCGAGCAGTGAGAAAGGCTGACGTGTAGCACTGCTCCTGCACAACGCTGACAACGCACAGCAGTTTCTTCAGCCTCAGGCACCTCAGGAGCAGCGCAGAGAAACCCTCCATCGACTCCTGGGTTCTGACTAAGGTGGGACTGCTTCTAAGAACGTGATCACTCATTCACATAAAAATGTGCTATATTAGTACAACATAGGGGATATAGTCGGTAGTATGGGAGTGACTGTGTGTGGTGCCAGGCGGGGACTGGAAATATCGGGGGAGCATTCTGTAAAGCATATGACTGTCTAACCACTATGCTGTACACCTGAAACTAATGCCAAAAAATAATGAATGTCAGCTGTAATTGAAAAGGAACATTTAAAGGAAAATGTACCGTATGGTTTGTCGAGGAGGAGTCTGACTCAGGAATTTTCCCTTATAAAATAACACGCATACCCGAAGGTGTTGGGATACAGATACATAGAGTGATGGAAACAACCTGCTTGTTCACCAAGTCCTGAGTAGTGGAGGGAACGGTGACCTTGGAACTCTGGGGTCAACTAGAAAAACCACTTAGCACGTGCTCCCGAACACATCGCTGGAAATCCATGGTGAGTTTTTTCATATGAAAAATGAAAATATTAATAACATCCCACCATTATCACAGAATCTGTAAGTATCAATTACATAATTAAGAGCCTTTTTAAAAGCACTTGTTTCGTTCCTATAGCAATGCTAGTTTTGATAAGGGGGTAGTTTACTTGCAGATGGCATGGGCATAATGTAGTTAGATATCAACTAATTTACACTTTAAAATGTCATAAGAAAAGCTTATGTCAGCTAATCAGGAGATAATGGGAATTTTTGTTTTGTATTTTCAATGGGATAAAATATTCTTCAGGTAACCTATACTTAATAACTACAGATTTTTTTTTTGGTTTTACATAATTCTTTTAAAAAACCTCATTCCTCATTACCCCTGAATATTTTACTTCCATCTTTCATTTAATTTCTGAAGGCAAAAGTATTTTATGATTTGTGAACTTTCTCTAAATGAACACATGTGTGAGAATGTCCCTCACAACAATATAACAATGGAAGAAGTCACAGCCATTAAGTACAGATTCTTACCTCACCTCAGCAGGGTCAGTTATAATGTATTTTTAACATATGCAGTCCCCATAACTTATAACATTTTACTGAAAAGAGTTTCGTAGATAACCTGATAAGGCGTTTGTACACCATCAGGAAATAATACAGCACTGCACTGTCGCAACATTTTGACTCTAAAACAAATGTGTGGTTTCCTAGGAAGCTGGGAACAATAGAACTATTTCTCTGACTACAAGATAGACCCGTGATACAGGGTGAGCAAATAGTAACACCTCTCCCCACTCGTCACCACAGAAGGCAGTCCAGCAATGGGAATGTACAGTTACATTCCTTTTTCAGGATTTTCTGTCTTGAGTTTCCTAAAAAAAATCACTTCATCTTTTTTGCAAGGACATGTAAGGAAGTTGTGGGTGGCAATATTTGCTCACCCTCTTATATACCCATATACACAAAATTTACATAAGACTATCTGTAGCAGAAAAGAAAAAAGAAAAAAAGAAAAAAGAAAGGGACCGATGTCTATAGAAATTGAGACAAAATTGAGTTCTAACTCTGAGTCCCAAAATAAGGCTAATTTCACCCCTGTCCTTTCCTTATGGACAAACTACCCCATCACGTCCTAGTTGGTGCTCAGGCACAATCAAAGGAAATCTTGGAAAGTGCATGTTTATACAAAAAACCCTCCTGGGTCCTGGAATAAAAAAAATATGAACAAATATAAAATATTATACATACTAGTATTATGTGCTAATTGGAGAGATCATTTTACAAAGATTGTCAGCACATGTGTGCGCTTGTGCCAGAGATAAAGGGAATGACTTCCACAGGGAGTCAGAGGAATTCAAGAAAGTGCTGGAATAGTCCAGAGCCACCATGAAAAAATGTAGCATTTGAATTATGTTGAGACAGTGGAAAAATACTAAGGATGGAAAAATACTAAGATTAGGTAAAAAGGAGAGAGTTTTTCTTGAATTATTAGAATACACTTATGAATATACTCTAATAAGTGTATTAAAAAATCAGAGACACTTAAAAGGCCATGACTACAGTGGCCTTAGCTTTAAGGAAACCTGAGGGAGAGAAAACAAATATTCTTCTAGAAAGTCAAGGTCACAGGTAAACTCCTTAGAAAAGATGGGCCTCCCTGTAGTCCTGGGGCTCCATGTAGCCAGGGAGCTGTGGGGAATGAATTCAATCCTAAAATAGGAAAAGAGGACTGTACTCTGAAAGGGTACTGATTATCAAGGCACTGGACCAATTTGGTTCCCCTTGAGTGTGACTAGCAACTTCATAGCCCGAGTTTGCATTCACAGAGAGCATTCAGGGGCACTGTGGCGCAAGGCCAGTGCTGGCAGAAGTGAGCCGTGTTTATTAGAATCGACTAAGCAGAGACAGGGACCCAGGTAGGAGCAGGCCTGTGGGACTCCAGCATGGGAAGGTGGGGCTCCAGAAAGACTTACCCTTTCCAAATGGTCAAACTGTACCGGTCACAGTTATCGCACTGGGTTGTTAAGTGGTCTCCAATGATAAATGTATCAACAATCCTCAGTTTACATAAGAGATTCTGAACTTGGTGATGTCTCAAAGAGGTACAGTTGTAATATTTGGAAATAAACTTCTTCCTGGCATATTTCATTTGTAAATATGTTTATATGCACTTATTGGCATGATATGCACAAATATATTCAGTGTGTGAACAGGTGGATGAAATCTGGGAATCTATAAAATACTAAAAGCAAGTATCTATGTGCTCTGGACTTATGAGTTATTAGCACTGTGCTCTTCATACAGTAGCCCCCCTTATCCAAGGTTTCACTTTCTGCAATTTCAATACTGCAGTCAACTGCAGTCTGACAATATTACATGGAAAATTCTAGAAATAAACAATTCATAAGTTTTCATTTGCCTGCCACTCTGGGCAGCATAAGGAAATCTCGTGCTGTCCTACCTGGATGTGACTCATCATCTTGTCCAGCATCTCCACACTGCAGACGTCCCGGCCATTAGTCATGTAGCAGCCTCCAGAATCAGAGGAGTGAGGCTGGCAGCTTGCAGCTGCCAAAGACAAGCTGTAAAGTGCTTCCTCTAAGTGAAAAGGTGAAAGTCTTTGACCTGCTAAGGGGAGAAAAATGATCATATGATAAGGTCACTAAGATGTATAATATGAGGAGGAATCTTCTATCTGTGAAATTGTGAAAGAGGAAACAGAAATCCACACGTGTTTCGATCCTCTTTCTGACGTATTCTCAACAGGTCAGCAGTGGCCTAATGCTACATCCCAATGCCCTGTCCCTCTTCTACCTCCACCTCATCACGTCTGCTCTGCACCACTGCACAGCATCCCAGGAAGGGCGAGTGCAGCTCCATCAGAGAGCAGGGACAGGCCACATTCACGTGGCTTTAATTGCAGCATATTGTCATAGCTATTCTACTTTATCAGTTATTTCTGTTTATCTCCTACTGTGCTTAATGTATAAATCAAGTTTCATCAAAGGTCAGTATGCACAGGAGAAAACATTGTATATATATATGGGGTTCCATTTGTGGATTCAGGCATCTGCTGGGGGTCTTGGAAGGTATCCTCTGTAGATAAGCAAGGACACCTTATTTTTCTGTCTTAAAAGGTATTTTTCTGTCTTAAAAGTGTTTTCAGTCAATATTTATTATGCTTACAATCAGAAAATGTGTTCTTTTGTCAAGTCTGCAAATAAAGTTAACCTTTTGGCTAGCACGACTCTAATTAGTGCTACGAACCCTGGCATCTTGAGTTTGCATTCCTCCATAGCTAATTTCCCCCCTAACTTCGGACAGGGGTTTCGCGGCATCTCACAATAATCATATATCTACAACTCTAGTATGTGATCCAGCACTTAGTAGGTTTTCACTAAAAGTTTAATCTAGTTCCAAATCAGACTATTTTCAGATATAACAAGTTGCTTTTTTCCAATGTGAGGTTCACAGTTTGAAATTGTAAAATCAAAACCTCTATGTCCGAAATGCATGAAATTCATCTGTCTTCCTGCATTACTTCACGCAGAATTATCACTCCCAGTCTTCCCACCACAGGGACTAACATCTGGAACTGGCTTTCTCTAGCTTTCTGCATTACTGAAGCTGCCATTTCAAATCTCATCTAAAACCACATATTTTTCTTTTTACTTCTATTATTGCATTCCACAATTGCGTTATTTAACTCTGTCAAGTGCACTTGGATAGAGTTTTTTATGAAAATGACTTGCACACAAATATAGCACCATAGGCATGCTATTCTGAAATTAATTTCCTAGAAATGACTGCCCCCAGGTTAGAAATAGACTTTCATTTATTGGTGTTCAGCAAACCAGCTGTATACAACAAAGAAAAATATTTGAAAAGATGGACAGATTTGAAAATGCTGAAAGATTGAACACAAAGGATACTTCCCACAATTTAGATGCACTTCATATACTATGATTTTAATGTATTTGTACTTTTGGCACACACACCAACAATTTATTTGGTACTTAAAGACTAAATTTTGACAGAGTTCTTAGCTTTGAGAGAAAAACACAGATTATAATAGCATCTCCTTGTAATCATTTTTTTTGTTATTTTTATGACATCGTATATATTTCATCCAAGATAAACAAATTATTTTCAAATCATTAAGTTAGTAATGTGGAAATAAACAAAAATGATCCAAATGAGGAAAAAAACAGGCATGAATTCAGTGCTTACTAGAGCAAAGAAGTCCGCCGCTGCCACTTGTCTTAACAGAGACGTGAAGGCAGGCGGGGGAGTGGGTAAGGATTATAGCAGAATAGAGGGAAGGCTCCCGGTACATACTAGGATTGGATACTGGGGGGAGTTGTAGGTGGGTTTTCTAGAGGCAGGACAGTCTCTGTGATTGGCTTGGAAACCATATTTGGTTCTCTGGTCAGTGCTGAGTTGGAAGCTGTCAGTCACTGACAAATTTCTGCCCTTCTGAGTTTGCCACCCCAAAGTGTCCCTTCCTAGGAACACCTTGTATTAGTTTGATACAATGCATGAACCAATATTGTTACATTAACCAATATTGTTACCTTTGTTACAATGCATGAACCAATATTGTTACATTGTGCTCAGCTCAAGTCCATAGTTGGCATTAGGGTTCACTCTTTGTGTTCTGTAGTTAGTTCTGTGAGCTTCAACAAATGCACAATGGCATGTATTTACATGACAGTATCATACAGAACAGTGCCAAAGCCCCAAGTTACCCCTCTTCCCTGTTTACTCATCCCTCCCTCTTGTGTGAACCTCTGGAAACCCCTGATGACTCCCTGTTCTGAAGGCTGCTCTGTCTGAAATCAATGTAGCTATTCGTGTTTTATTTCAAGTAGTGTTAACATGGTATATCTTTCTCTATCCCTTTGGTTTGCAAATAATTATGTCTTTGAAATAGGTTTGTTGTATATCATTTACACTTGGGTATTTTAAAAAAGATTTTATTGATTTATTTTTAGAGAGAGGAGAAAGGATGGAGAAAGAGAGGGAAAGAAACATCAATGTGTGGTTTCCTCTCACATGCCCCCTACTGGGGATCTGGCCTGCAACCCAGGCATGTGCCCTGACTGGGAATTGAACCAGTGACCTTTTGGTTCCCAGGCCAGTGCTCAATCCACTGAGCCACACCGGCCAGGGCTTGGGTGTTCTTTTTTGATTCCTTATGACAATCTTTGTCTTTAATTTATGCATTTAGACCTTTGACATTTAAAGTAATTATTGATATGGATAATATCTATCTTATTTGTTACTGTTTTCTGATCATTGACTTCTGTTTCTTTGTCTTTCTCTCTCTCATTATTCTTTTATCTTTTTCCTTCTCTAGTTTTAGTTGATCATTTTGTATGGTTGCCTTTTGTCACCTCTCTTAGCATACCAATTATACCTTTTTATTAAATTATTTGGGATGATATTGGTTAATAAGGGTGTGTACTATGTAAAACAATATGGATTTCAGTAAGAAAGTATTCATATGTGGCCATACTAGAAGATGTATAACCATTTTGCACCAGTACTTAAACTCAGCGTGACCATTAGCTACAAATATAGACAGAATAAGGATGCTGTTTTTGCAATAATAAAACGTGTAGTGTTGTTGTTAACATATCTCCGCAATATGTTAAAAAAGGTTCTGAATAGAATAAGTTATCACCTTACTGAGTGTGTTTGAAGTTAAGAAAAAAATTAGTTGTGTTTATATGCAAAATGGAGTAGTATTCAAGATTCAAAAACTATTTACATGTAGGTCCTCTGGGACATTCCACATATTATGCAGGGCAACAGAAAATTCATCCTGTGCATTGCAAAAATGGAATATCCATGGTCCTACCCAAATATTCCCTTATTTTATATTCTACCTACATCTTAATTTGTGAATACTCAGTTTGTTTCCAGGTTTTTTTCTAACACAACAAAAAAATGCTTCAAGGAAAATTGTGAGCACATATTTGCTTGTAGCAAAAATTGCTCTTTCTATGTGACAGAAATTGACAAACTACAGCACAAAATGGCACCAATTTACAATTCCATTATCAAACACTTTTTATTTGGGGGATGGCTTTTACAGCATTTTATTTAAATGTTTTCTGCTCCTGTTGCAGCCATGACTACCAGGCCAGTTGAGTTGGAAGAAAGACTTAGGGCAGCTGAGAGGCTAAACTATGTAAATATTCAAAGAAAGAACATTCCAGCAGTGTGAAACACCAAATGCAAAGGCTCTGAATTGGAAACATGCTCAGCCCCTTTGAGGAGCAGCACAGAGGCCAGGAATGGGGGCTGGAGTGATGAGTCAAGGGGAAGGGGACTTGGTAGGCGTAGAGGTTGTAAATTAGGCAAGGACTGGAACTCAGTGGAGGCTTGAGGTTTCACATTAAACTTAGTGAATCCCAATATTTGAGTCTGCCCCCTGAGCACACTGGCCTAAAGAAATGCATGAGCTGGAATTTGCACTGAGCAAAGGAAGTAGTTTATAAAATGACTGAGCTATACGTAGAGTGGGTTTGCTCTCGGTCTGAACACCGGACTCCCAATGGTGTGTAGGTAATAGATTACTATATGGGACAAAATCACAAGACTCTGTGGGTCAGGGCTGTGGGTCATGTCAGGGGCTGACTGGTCAGGGACGAAATCAGGGGCGAGGTCAGGGGTGAGGTAAGGGACGGAATCACTTTCTCAGGTACTGAGGATAGCTATGAGGGCCCTTGTGGTGGACCTTTGACTGGTTTTGTGGACAGGGAGCCAGGAAGTTGTTCCACCTGAGGGCCCAGGAGCTGCAACACCCAGGTCAAGACTTGATCTTTACTCTGCCAGAGGTACGGACCTTAGGGCAATTAGTCAGGTCTGGGACACTGTCTTCTGTTGTCTCAAAGGTTAACAATGATCAGGGTGAGAGGCTAGGTCTGTGACAGGCATAGAGAGAGAAAAAACAAAATGATTTCTGAAGGGATAGTCACAATCAAATCAAAATCATGAAATCCATATTGTTTTATATAGTACACACCCTTATTAACCAATATCACCCCAGATAATTTAATAAAAAGGTATAATTGGTATGCTAAGAGAGGTGACAAAAGGCAACCATACAAAATGTCATCATTGATCTGAGAATCTACTATCTATCATGTTTTTTTCTAAAATGTTCAATGGTCTCTTCAGAATTTTCTTCTAATTACAAATTGTGTGACTTTTCAACTTAATATTGTTTCTTTATACAGAAAATGTCTTAATTTTGTTATTAAAAACCAATATGTCCTGGCCATTTTTTCTTGTCTACTGCAGATATCCTACAATACAATTCACCTCGTAAATGTAGAGACTTTTCACAATTTAAAGATATATGTTTTTAGATTTTTCCCAGTAGGCATGTTTTTATTTAATCGCCATTTTTAATGTTCAACATTACACACAGAACTCACTTTTATAACTGGGTGATCAAACAAAAAGAGTATCAAATAAAACTGTCTCTTGTGGTTGGCTTTCTAGGAAACTATTCAGAATCACCAATATGTGCAACATAAAATTACAAATTGGGCCAAGATTTAAATTAAACTTTCAAAAAATTCAGAGAGCCCAAACTCTGTACCAAGCAAAATTCTAGGTGTTTGAAACATATTAGTAAACAAAAATGCTTGATTTAGTGACCATATTCTAGTAAGAACACATGTAAAAAAATTAAACATAATAAATAAGTACATGGTAAATTAGATGGTTAAAAGGCAATGAAAAATGGAAAAGAGATGGGGAGGGGAGGAGAGCTTTCAAATTTGAATAAGGTGATCTGCAGACAATAACACAGTGGAATACTTACTGTGTAGCAGGAAACAAGAGCTGCCAGTCACATATTAACTGATGAATCTTAGATTTTTAATATGTAGTTGAAAAGGCAAGGTACAGTGTGAAAGCATATCCAAAATATTCACTCTAAGTATATAATAACATATTTATTATAAATAAAGTATTTGTTGTAAAATTATTAAGAAAGCATCAATTAAAAAAAGGTGATGGCCAAGAGAATTAGAGGGAGCTCCCAATGAATATTGTAATACATATACTTTGTTACTTTGTTTGGTAAATTAATGGGCATTAATTTATTATTTTTAATAAATTATAAAAACATGAATTCTGTTGCTGTATCAAATATGCTATTTTAAAGATAAAAGTATAAACTTCATAATAGATTATACAGTTTTATGTGAACTCTATGCAAACAAAATACAGTACATTGTCACACACCTGTCCCCTGGGAAAAAAATCTGAAAATACATAACTTTAAATTATCAAAAGTCTCTACATTTCCTGGGTGAATTGTAGGATACCTGGAGTAAACAAATTTTTTCTCAAGATATATTTGTTTTCAATAATGCAATTAAGAGATTTTCTAAGTATAAAGAAACAATATTAATTTGAAAAGATATATAGCCCTAGGTGGTATATCTCAGTGGATTAAGCCCGGGTTGCAAACCAAAGGGTCGCTGGTTCAATTCCCAGTCAGGGCACATGCCAAGGTTGTGGGCCAGGTCCCCAGATGGGGGGCATATGAGAGGCAACCACACATTGACCTTTCTCTCTCTCTCTCTTTTTCCCTCCCTTCCCCTCTCTAAAATTAAATTTAAAAATATATTTTTAAAATTCTTTTTTTAAAGAGAAGATATACAACTCATAATTAGAAGAAAAATTCTCAAGAGACTTGAATATTTTAGAAAATCAATTGATAGATACTAGATTCTTAGATTAATGGTGACATTTTGAAAGTGAGGGTCCTCATGATTTTGATTCTTTCTCTGTCTATATACCTCATAGACCCAGCCTCTTGCCCTGATCATTGTTAACCTCTGAGACAACAGAGGACTATGACCTGGACCTAACTAACAGCCCCAAGGTCTGGACCTCTGGCAGGGAAAAGGGAACATCCTGACCTAAATTCTGTTTCTGCTCTGAGCCCGAAGGCGGAACCACGCCCTGGCTACTTTTCCATGAAACCGGGCAAAGGGACTCGGGAGCAGAAAATGAATATGTCCTTCATTGTGAGAAAGTGCTCACATGATTTTTGCCTTGGACAGAGTGGTAAAATTGTTATTTTTTAATCAGCAATATATTCTTTGGGGACTAGGGGCTTCGTCATCTCTGTCCTCCTTGCATCACAACATAGAACACAAACATTCTCCGACACTGTGCGATGCGTGCCGACATTGCAGGCCAGTGGGCCAGCGAGCGGTTGGCAAGAAGGGATTCGTTTCAGGAATCCCTACGGAATTATAAAGCATCCACTCTTAATTGTTCACAAGGATGAGAAACCAGTGCTCCAATTAGTGTGGATTCCAGTTTTTGGTGAAATACTCCATCTTGGCATATCTTTTGTTCAATTTATTAATACAACTTTAAAAAAATCTTATTTTTGATAAATGCATAGGTTCGTTCTAAGTTTGTTTCTATTGTTTTTGAAGAGAATCTTGATAATGGTTTTATGAAACATTTTATGAAATCTCGAACTTATATGAAAATTTGTAAAGAGTCAGGATGTAGTTTTCTTTCTTCAGGGTAGAATTTGATTGATAGAGCACTAGAGTGGGGATTTGCTATTGTGATTTATATTAAGAAATATATATTTGGACTATTTCCCATTTCTGGCAGAGCTCCTAAATCCTTTGGAATTTCTCAAGTGAAGAGAGCTGTCAGGATGCCCTCTGGTATGTTAAAAAGGTGACTTTTAGAACCACACCCAAGGATGGGGCTGCTTGCTAGGGGAACAGAGGGTTGGAAGTTTTGGTTTCACCCCTTCCCCACTCCTGGATTCCAGGGAGGGAAGAGAAGCTTGAGGTCAACTTCAATCACTGGTGGCCAGTGACTGAGTCCATCCTGTGCATGTGATAAAGCATTCATAAAACCCCAGAATGACAGGGTTCAAAGAGCTCCTGGGCCGGTGACTATGTGGAGATCTCAGAGTGACGTGCATGGAAAGAGCGTGAAAGCGTTGTGCCCTTTCCGGGTACCTTGCGCTGTGCCTCTCTTCCATCTGGTTGTTTCCGAGTTATATCACTTTACAATAAACTGGTGAACTGTTCTCCTGACTTCTGGGAGCCACTCGAGCAAATTAATCAAACCTGAAGGATTTGCCTGTGAAATTATATGGTACTAGAATTTTCGTTCTTATAATTAAAGTAAAACTTAAATTTCTCTAATAGATATAGAACTAGTCCAATTATTCATTTTAAGTTGATTTTTTAAAAAATTCTCACCCAAGGACACGCTTAAAGAGAGGAAGAGAGAGAGAGAGAAACACTGACGTGAGAGAGAAATGTTGATTGGGTGCTTCTTGTAAGCTGCCTGACTGGGGATCAAACCCAGCCTCTGATTCACAGCCAGTCAGCTAGAAGGACAGCTGGCAACCTGGACTAACAATGGCCCTTGAAATCTGAAGAGGTGGTCGTGGGTCAGAAGCTCAAGTGGTAACATTGAGTTACAACAGACGTCTGAGGTGGACAGGCGCCTTGTGGGACTAAACCCTTAACATGTGGGATCTGTTGCTATCTCCTGTGTACAGAGTGTGAGAACCAAGTTAAATTGTTGGATACCCAACTGGTCTCCTAAGAGTTGCTTGGTGGTGGTGTTCTGACAACACCTTTCAACTCACCAGTGTTGGAACGGGGTCCAGCATCTAAATGGGGACAGATTCCAATCCATTTGGGGTTTAAATTCGTTCCAGGCTAATATGCTAATATGCAGTTTTATAGTATAGCTATATATACCTCTGACTTACCTTCTCTCCAGAGAGCCCTTTCAGAGTGTCAACTGAAAATCTTGCATAATTGTTAGCATCCATCTTCCCTAGAAGGTTCTGGATTCAAATTTTCTTTTTTTCCCCAGCACTATGGCATTAGCAACAATTTCTGTTGATTCTCAGTTCCTTCTCTGCTT
>PVKM010042156.1:0-12906 GCA_004027735.1 Carollia perspicillata | reverse complement strand
GTGTTGTGAGAGGCGGAGATTTATGGCGGAGCCTGCCTACTGACTGCACTTCTACTTGGGACCTCTCTTTTCTGGCTCTGGCTCTGGGCTGGGATTCTTTATTTCTCTCCACTTCCCCCCCTTTTTTTTTTCAGTCTGAAAGCAAATTGCTTTTCAAAAGTTTGAGGAGAAACTGGAATAGTTTTGGATGGGTTAGAAATGGGAAAAATGGCTCATTTCATGAATAAATATTTGCCTGCAGCTCTCCACCTCGCAGACTCAAACAGGGATTAAAAGGTAAAGATTGGCAGGAGGGAGGTGAGGAGGCTTTTAGGCAAAAAAGCAGCATGTGTGTTACAGCTCCACACACAGAGAATGCAATTTCCTCTTTGTTAAAAGTAAAATCAGCTATAGGTAGCCCTTTGTAACTGCCAGTACAGGAGATCGGTCTAGTGGAAAAAGCACAGGCTTTGAGCCCAAAATATCTGAGTCTGGATCACTTACAAGAAGTGGGAGCTTGTGCAGGTAGCTTAAGGTCTCAGAAGGTCAGTCTCCCCATCTGTGAAATGGGACCAAAGCATGCCAAGTCCCCTGCCGAGAGCCTGCTATGCAGCTGATAGTCGGCAGTAAACCCCGAGTCTCTTAATGTTGCCCTAAAGGAAAATTGAAAATTGAGAGGATATGGCTAATTATAAGCCAATCAGAATTATTCAGTTTTGGAACACTAATTTGGAGCAACATCTTTAAGCATTTTATTTGTCTAATATATTTTCCATTTAGAAACTTAAGACTCTCACCACGATCACCACCACCAGCAAAATAGCCACAGCAGGAGCAGCGACACCCTCAATGGTACCTTCCCTGTGCATGAACAGTCAGGGAGACAGGTCTTAGCTTCTTTTCTAAATGGGTCAAGGAAAGTGTGATTTGTGCAGAGACAAATTCACACTCAGGTATAATGAGAACATTGTGTTTCAGAACTGCAAGGCTGATAGGCTCACTAAAACCCTGGCTTATCTTTTGAAGTTGTATTCAGATTTTAACAGACAATTAAAAGAAAGTATTGGTGTATACAAACATAGTATAGCTTCCTTACCAAAAAAGACATTATAAATCTATCAGCTCTGAACCTCAGTGGAGCATGGGTATAGGTGGGAAAACCTTTGTAATGTACGGGGCATAGTTGACATGATTCTGTGCTGGAGTAACAATGTCCACGACAACAAATATAATATGAAAAGTCACCAAGAGGCACTGAAGCTAATATGTCCTGAGTGCTTACTAGAGCCAGGTATGTGGCAAGCTCTTTAATAAACTGATTAGAACCTCTGTGCTGTGATTACAGAGAGAAAGGATCAGTTAATAAATATAGGCCATCCACGCACACAGAGTTTGCGCACGGCAAATCCGGTACGGGAAGCCAAGAGTTCAGAGGCCCGATGGCGTTGCTACGGACAGGCATGGTCGCAAAGATTATCCTTCGTTGGTGGGCCGTTACCTTGCATGTGAGGAAACTTACCCAGATCCTTATACTTCATCTCCTAGTACTTTTTAATGGGGATGTCCGGGGTGTTTTTTTCTCCCAAGTTGTATTTTTCAGTTTCAGACTTTGAAATCTTTCATTATATGTATTATATTTGAACTGATTGCAATTACCCTTAACCTCAAATTTGCCTTTTTCACACCACAAGTGAGGAGTTCTCTTCGACAGGTTATGACATCGTGTTTTTTTAGGACACCTCTGAAGGAAGAGGCATGTCTCTTTGAAGTTGTTGGGAGAAGTCATCGAGGTTAATGGTCTTAGAAAAATGTATTTAGAAAAATATGTCCTCATTATGGGATTTCCCACTAATGATTTTCAAGATCCATCCTCCCCAGCTGTCCGCCTCACGCTGTCTTTTGTTACTTAGACAGACACCGGTGAGCATTGATTATGCTGTAGACACCGCTTGGGGCTGGAGCATCAAAGGCAAATCAAGGGTCTCTCAGCCCTGAAGGGGTTGCCATCCCAGCAGCTCTCAGGAGTTTAGCTGCTGCCGGAGTGGGAGAAGAGAGAGGAATCTCTGAAAAGAGTTTAAGTGACTTATTGTAAGCCCACAGCTGCGACAGTTCACCTCTTCTTAGACAGATGTCGCCGGCAATCGCGTGGCTGTGTGCTCTTTGCTGTGATGAGGGCTTCTTACATTCCGCAGTTCAAGAACCCATGGGCGTGCTGTGGGTGTTCTGGAAATGGGCAGTTATACTGGGGGCCTACATTCTGGAATGTTTTGTCAAATGGATTCGTGTGTATTTTTTAGAAGTATGTCGATTGCTTTTTTGTGTGGGCCCCGTAACGATAAGCACAAGTTACCATGGATAACAAGGGATCACACTTAAGAGCTCTTTAGTGGCTCGTGTTCTGCTAAGTTTGATTTGCAATTAAGGTCTCCATCAATGCCCACAATGCCATAGATAGACGCTGTTGCATTCTTGGTGAAGCTATCACCAGATTATAAGCTCTCATTCTGAATCCCGTTTCTATCCAGGAATGTTTTGTCTTAGCAGAAGCACTGGCAGACTGTGAAGAGGTTCACAGAATTGATGAGAAATCCATTTGAATCTTAGATAGCACATTCAGATCCTGAAGTGGTGATTTCTTGATAAGAGCCCTGTTTTCAAAGCTCAGTCCTGGAAATCTCAAACCTCTCCCGAGGTTCACACATAGTGGTAGATTTCCAAGATATCACGAGAATGTTCTGAAGCTGTATAGCCTGAGAGAGAGAGAGAGAGAGAGAGAGAGAAGGAAATGTGCTACCCCTCCAAATCAATCTGGGCTATTGAAACAAACTATATATATTACTGAAATACAGTCGTGGAGCCCAGAGAGATTATGACATATATATCGCTACAGAAATATTTGCAGAACGATTTTCACCCCTGTTTTGCCAACTAAGAACTGGAATTTAAGCAACCTTCCCAAGTCGCACAGCTAATAAGAGGCTGAACTAGTGTTTGAAGGAGAATGTTTCAGTATAGCATTCTCTCTGCAGGGCTTCCTTGAGTCTTACGCAGAGGGTGAGCAGTGCAGCCCCAGGAGGCAACTCGGATGAGGGAGTTCTCTCAGGCACTGGAGAGGGCTGACTCACTTCCATCGGTGACATTCGCACTGCTTCCCATCTTCATTCATTAGAAGAAACTTAGAGCTCGTCGAACCCATGTTTCAGTTCTCCTTTGAGTCTTTACGGCCCAGATCTGCTGGAGCCCTTCATTTTACTGTCATGCACCCAGCGGAGTTGGGTAGACACGTGGGTTTAATGGGAGTTAGATGACATTGGCCAGGTGTTCTCTTTCTTATACTTACCATCTTTGTGACCTTCAGGAAATCAGTTTTCCTGAACGATTGCTTCCCCTATGTGCAGGAATAATAGCCTGGAAAGGAAAGCTTCGTAAGTTCAGGGCCAGATCTAATTTTCCTGCCAATTTTGAGTGCTGTGTATGAATGAGTGAATGAATGAATGTATCTGTTAATTCAGTTATCGGTAATACAGCTCTTTAATGCATAGAAAATGGCTTTTTGAACTTTTGTAATAGGTATTCTTCCATGCTATTGTATTCGTATTATTTGATCGTTTTTCTTGAGTTTATCCCACCTACACCTACTATTTTCACCATTAGTGCTCCTTAACAGCTGCCTGCTACATCCCAGTCCCTGTGCTCCACCTATGGCATACCCTGGAGCCTCTAACAGAGATGGCCATTCCCATCATTCAATAGGAACACCGAGGGACAGTGAGCACATTCAGCTGGATTTCAGGTTGCCCTGGAATTTGAGCCCACTCTCTCTGTTCACAGCCGCTCCTTCTCCTACCCTAGCCTTCCACATCTTACAATAAACAGCACACCGGTATGTGTTTTCCCCTTTGAATTTCCAGGGTCAAGTGCGGAGCAGCCTCTTCTTCTTTCCTTTTTTTCCTTCTTTAAAGGAATACCTATGACACTTTCTGTCCAACTTCTTAGACCATCACAGAACCTCGATGATCTTAAGGAAGACAAAAAGATTTATGGCTTCTTGAGATGGTCTCCTGCTTCTCTGAGAATAAAATGAAATTCTTTGTACCACACTTCAATATACTTGACATCCTTTATTATTTGCAGGTCATACACATCTTTCTTCTTATAAAGAGAGTCACCCTACAAGCATTCATTCATTACTCTTAAGGTCATGCCAGGAAGAATGATAGACTTTTTGTCAACACACTCAGGGTAAAAATACAGAATCTTTTTCCCCCACAAAAAACCTTCCATATGTTCTTACCTGGAAATCAATGTTGCTCGTGGGGCACTAAGGAGGGGGAGACTTGGAGAAATTCGGTGCACTTTGCCATCTGCCCGAGCAGATGGGACTGGGACTGCGTGCTCCCACTCGGCCTCAGATCCACTGGATATTATCATCTTGGATGTCATCAGTGCTGGAGTGATCGCCCATGAAAAAGGTACCATTTCAGACACTGCAAACATGTGCAGGAAGTACTTTGCTGAGAAGCGGTGTCTATATTTTCTATACTATTTAATTTATTTCACATGCCTTGGGAGTTTAAAAAAACACACACACTGAGACTGTCATACAATTTTCTTTCTTCTGAGTATGCTCTCAGACTTCTCAAAAGCCGTGATACCAACAATGGCAGGGCCACACAATGTTCTGAGTGGCCGGAAACTTTCAAAACTTGGAATCTTGCAGAACTTGGAATCTTGCAGTTCATGGTATTTATTGCGACTTTTCCCATATTAGTTCTTGATTTGGGGGAGCCATCTGTACCCTGAGTTGCCAGGCTTACCAGAAGCAGATGCTCTTTTATGCTCAGACCCCTGATCCTTGGCACAGGTTGGTACCCACCCTTATTCTCAGGGTAACACCAGCCTAGTTCAGGGAGGGACATCTGTCTCCACTTAATAAAATACTCCACTATCCAATGGCTGGCTATTGTACACACAGAGTGCACCCTCACTCTTCTTCAAAACTCTCTTTTATGGAAAACCAAATATATTTTCTCATTTCATGAATGCATTTCTTTCTATGATCCTGCTGTTTATAGCCTCTTGAATTATTATATAGAAGTATCAGCTAGACACATTATGAGAAGCATTAGTTACGTTATTTACTTTCTCTAAACCTCAGATTCTTTAATCCAGAATGGGGCTAATTTTAATCTATACCGTAAAACACTTGTGATGGCTAGTACTTGCCAACGGCTTGCTATATTTTTGACACTGGATCAGTGACTCGCAAATGAGGAGTCTGAGAATAAGGCAAACCCGATGGACAAGACAAAGAGAGGAAATGGGAACTGAGGTTCATTTGAAATATTTGAGATGTAGGCATTAGGTTACATGAAGTTCTTAATGTCTGAACAACTTGAAAATGTGTTAAGTGTAGAATGGTTAGATATCAACTTACAAATTATAAATCGGAGGGCAATGTAGTCTATAACTGGAGACTAAGAAATTGTGTGTCTTTTCTTCAGATCATCATGCAGGAAATTATGTCTCTGGGTTTACCTGGTGATGACCTCATGTTAGTGGACCACACGCCAGGTTTCTTAGCAACCTGTGGATGATTCCTCCATAGTTCCGTGCATGTGGCTTTACTGGGCCGCGAGCTCTGTGATGTAAACGAGAGGTAGGCAGAGCTCCAGGAAATCAAATACATATTATTCAGGATTCTGAATAGATATTTAGTCACCTAGTTGGCTTAACCTAGTATGAGCATTTTCTAAATCGGTTTCCACCTCTGTGTGCAAAGGCTCATCCAACCTTGAAAAAGCTCTGCATCTCTCTCCACGGGTCATTTCCGCTTTCCTCTCCGACTGGAAGTTGTAAGGTAGATTGCTTTCGCTAAGCACCCTGGTAAGGTGGTTGCTGATACCTACAGGTTAACTTTTTCTCCAAACTCAAAGGACAGTAAGAAAAATAATGTCAATTATCACTGAGCATTCTGTGTTCTATGTTCTATACTCTATAGAATCTTTCCAGAATCTATTCCTGGAAAGAGTCTGATTAGTCTTGATGGGGTGATGTTTGCTCACGGTTCAATCGTATTATTATGGAGAGTGATGTTTGGATCATTCTAAGAACCAGACCCCATTTTAATAAGTGAGTGAAACACCTACACGCACATATGCACAATGTGTTCTCAGGAGAGCCCATGTGTCTTGCTAATAGAGTGGAGGAAGCACATTCACACTAGTAGCTACGTGGTCGACCTTGGTCGACCCTCTCTTCTCCTTCTCACCAGCTCCCCCACTGCCTTCGGGCATAACACATGATGCCGATACCATCCCACCCAAAGCCTAACCTTCCTCAAAAACAGAATCCCCCTATATGATGCTCCCCAGGGAGGGGACAAGGTTTTTTTTTTAATTTTCATCTTACTTTGATGCACTTCATTCTTGTTCCTTTCTTGGTTTGGGAGATTCTGTGTTTTGTTTGTTTGTTTGTTTGTTTGTTTTTGTTTTCTCAGTTGTCTCTGCATTTTTTCTCATTTCTCTATGCCTTTGAAAATCAGTCTTCAGTATCCACTCATAAAAAGAACCATTCTCCAATCAATATCAGCAGTGTCCAAACTTCTGGTGTCCCTGGGCCACACTAGAAAAAGAAGAGTTATCTTGGGCCTCACATTAAATAGACAAACACTAGAGAAAACAATATAAGCTCATAATGTTTTCAGTAAATTTATGATTTTGTGTTGGGCCTCACTCATAACCATCCGGGGCTGCATGCAGCCTGTGGGCTGCAGGTCGGTTGGACACTTATGTTTGAATATCTGTTTTCATTCTTCCCTAGAGCTTGGGTTCTGCTTAGATCATAATAAACACATATGCATCTCTAAACCAGAGCTCCCTTTTCAAATGTTCTAAACCACGTGGCTAATGATAGACATACCTTAGTGCTATTAAAGTACACGGATTATGACCCTTTATGGATCTGTGGTATTCTAAACTTAGTCGTGAGGTGATTTTGTAGAAAACAGTGTACACTGCATAGCATGTTTAACATGGAGGTAATAATACATGCCTTTGAGAAATGGTTGGAAGATCAGAGATACCATGTGTGAAATCCCGAGCACATGGTGTTGAAGAAAGTTACCGTTATTATTAGGGCTGCAAATTAAGAGAATGACTTTCTTGCTCTTATAGCAAGATCTTATTGATTCATGTATCAATCCTACAGAAGCATCTTAATTGGAGGCCTTCCATCACATAACTATGTCTGGGTCAAAAAAATCATTGGAAGGTAGGACCACGTTTGACTCATATTATCACATCAGAAGCTAGGACCGAACTTCCATGTACTACTTTTATATCCATGCCATTGCACTTAGAGGTCACGACATATGGTAATGGGAACAGGAATGCTATTATATACATTCCAGCCCTCTAGGGTCCAGTACAGAATGGGTCTGTTAGCTGCTCAGTAAGGTTTTACTAATGAATGAATGGATTGCAAACAATAATAGATATGAAAAATCACAGTTGGGTTATTGCACGACACTCCTAAAATTAGAGTCTCTTAAGAGCTGGGAGAGATTTCAGAGGCTTTTTAGTACATTCTGCAGACACCCATGTAGGACCTCTCTGCATGCTGGGTATTCTTCGATGGATTTCAAAACAAAATTTAGACAATAGTCAAGGGACCTGCTACATGGTAAGGCATGCAATAGCTCCATTGCCCCAAATGGTATGTGATTACCTGTCTCATTTAGGAGGGTCTCCGAGCAGTAAGTAACTTGAACAGAAGTACACAGACTCCAGAATCAAATCTATGCTTCTATGATTTTGAAAGAGAACACCCTGTACTATGAAATCTATTCTCCTCATTCACAATTTTGTATTTTATCCTACCATATCACACAGAAGGAAATCCTTTTTAACATCTCAAGGCCTCGAGGGAAGACTCATCTACCCCCAAACCCATTCAATGCGGGTTCTGCCACTGGAGGTCACGTTTCCTAGTGATTTCCCATGTGTGTGCCTATTACATTCCTAAGTTCTAAGGACTCTCATGTCAGATGTCAATCTTCATGCCCTACCATCCACTCTGCCAATAGGAAGTCTTTATTTTGAGTCATCTGTACCATTATTGCACATTTCGGCATAAGGACATTTAACTCAACACATAGCAATGCGACCACATTCGTTTTTCTTTCTCCTGAAATACGTAACTCTGCCTGGGAAGATCGGTTCTGCTTTGTGCGTGTGTAAATTCAAGCCCTAGATCAGTGGTTCTCAAGAATCTTGGACTCTGAATATTCTCCTGTGATCTTTTGCCAGGAAAAACAGTTTGTTGGTGGTACAGGGGTATCGGGAGATGCCCGTCCTTTCGTGGAGTGGAGGACTTGTTCTAGATGAGCAGACAGCACCCGGGCAGGCTTCACGCTGTCTTCTCAAGCAGCACTAAAGAAAATGAACTAATGATGGCTGGTGCTTGTGAGAGGCAAGCTCCCTCCCGCCGTGCCGAATTGGAATGTGAGCGAGAGCCGTGGGGGCCTGGGCCGAGCCTGACAGAAACAGGTTTTTAACAGCATGAATTTATGAATCCAGTCAATGCAAATGAGAGTTTATTATGCTTGAAGCCTAAAAACGATGCCTCATTTATTGAATGAAGCTGCAGAAATTCTATTCAGATAATGTTAAACAGTAGTTTTTGCTCTAAAAGCTAGACTTTTCTGTGCGTGTGTCTGCTTACTGGATGTTGTTATCTTATTTTATTTTATTTTATTTTATTTTATTATTTTCTTTTACATTCTTGCTTAAGAAGAAGAGAGTAAAGATTTGGGGATGGAGCGTGCTGTGACTGCAGGCTAGTAAAACTGGACTTGAAATGCAATTATGACCTTTATCTGCCCTGGTCTCTCAGCTTTTGACCTAACCTGGATCATCTTTAAAGTGGGCGTGATGCCATAAACTGCAAGACTGGTGAATAAGAGTAGGAGGAGAGAACTGGACTGACGGCGCAATAGGCCAGAGTAAATTAAAGGAGAAGAGAAAACCTACAGAGACGTACATGATGTAGACAAGTGCTCCTCACAGAGCGACTTCTAGGCCATGTGCTATGATTCCTAGAACTGATCACAGGAATCTGCATAAACTGTACTCAGACGACCCCTTAGTCTACAGAACCACTGGTTGTAAAGTTGTGCTTTCTGTTTCAATCGGGCTATAGCATAAGTAATGTAAGTGTTTTAACCTTGGCATGAGATCTCTTCCTAGGTTACTAACGATCAGTAGTAACGTGTTGGGAGGGAATGTGGTAGAAAGACAAAAATAAACCCTCCACGCTACTGGAAGTCAATCATATGTGGAGTCTTTCGGCATGGCTATCTTTCACTGTGTATTTGATTTGGGTTAGTATTTGATCCTAAGACTCAGTTTTCTCCTCTCTAAAGTAAAATTATCCTCATGTAAACCTGATTGCTTTGATGAACAGATGAGATGTTGACGGCGAAGGTTCTAGCTTTTCACAGGCGGTGGTTTTAGAATGCCAGCCTTCTCTCTGCCTGTATCCTAAAAATTAATGGTTGTTCATTATTTACATCTATACTTGGGAACATAATCAATTTGATTAATGCAATTTTATGGTTTGAGAAACTCTATGTAGTTTTTCGTATTCTTGTTTGGACACAAATTTGATGATGGTAACTTAATTATATAGTTGAATATTTAGGTGCGGCTATGTGTGTCCCCAAATAACCACACTGTTCTTTTTCTTGGCCATGTTATATCGGTATATAAGTTGGTATATAAGTTGGCTTGCTCTCTAATTGCTAACAGCCCATATCTGTATATAAGAAGCTTGAGAAATATGTTGACCAGAGCATTGTCTTATATTCTTTAAAAAACAATGTTTTTAATAAAGCAGTTCAGCCTAACAAGGCCCCTGTGCAATAAAAGCAGTGAACGGGAGTTTTAATTGATCACTTTTCTTGAATCCTAAAAACATGGCTTTTCATCCCAAGAAGCCGATTTTGCTAACCCTTCCAGAGTGTCACATTTGCGATCCAGGCATGATGTGTTCCTAGAACAATTAGCTGTTAGGATTCAGGCGTAAACAGGAGGGGCATTCACACCTCTGCATCCTCCACCCATGTTCTGCTGGAGCGCCACTGCAGATGGGAGTTAGCCTGCCTCATGGCCCATTTTCATGAAAGGGCCCGCTGGCGAATGAGCGGGCTGGTTGGAGATGTGCGGGCACAGTGCTCCCCGGAGGGCACTCAGCTCCCCCGTCCTTGTCAGCGCACGCGTTTCCCCGGGAAGGCCAGCGCTGGAGGATGATCCTGTGTATATATATGTTTTAGGTCTGACTTTTGTTTTTTGCTTTTCTTTTACCATATCTTGCCATGTATGATGTGCACTTTTTGGCCAAATTTTTGAGGGAAAATTAAGGATGTACATTGTACATGGGCAGTGCCTGAAATTCTTAGTATCTATTCTTGCGTTTTGTAATGATTTCTTACGTAAAATTTCTTGTACCATAATATGTTCAAGAATAAATGCTAGAATTCCCTTATAATACAAAAACCAAGGATCTGAAGACAAATACATAAATAAACGAACAAATAATTGAGTTAAAAAATTAAAATGGAAGATTTTTTTTCCCTGAAAGTTTGAGCCAAACACATGGGCGCACATTACACAGGGAAAAGTATAGAACTTAGAACTGAGTTTGTTTGGTAACAGGAGACAGGAGTTCCTTTATGAGGCATCCGTCCACATCATGCGTGTTCACTTGACAGTTTTTGTTTACAATTTTGGAGCCGTTGTGGCTTCCTTATCAAGTCTGGGGTAGCAGACACGGAACTTAGGATGCCTGGCTGTGACGAACTCTGGGAGTCAGCCCCGTGTCTTCTGTTGGTGACACTGAATAAAACCGTGTGCCCTAGGCCGTGCCAGGCCTTGCGCTGGCCCTGGGGTTCCCACAACCCGCACACTGAAGTGACTCTAGCCCGCAGGGAAAGAGGCCTTGGTGCGGACCCCGCTTTTCTGAGGAGCATGTAAGCACACTACTAAATTAAGCATCAGGATGGGAAGTCATCTGAGGTGGAAACAAACAGGGCGCTGATAGAAAATAGCAACAGGGTAAGCATGGTGAGGGAGGGAGACCTCCCTGCCGATGATGCGGCCACCCCTGGACCATTTTAGACATTTAATTCGACTGCGTTTGAGGGGAGTTGAAGGTGCTGTGTCTTCCTTACATGTTTTGACCACTCTTGCCCTCAACCTCCACCCTGAGAGTCGTAAGAGCAGCAGATGTGGAGTTTGTCTGGTGGGGGGGGAGCTGTTTCATACATGAAGAACAGCATACAGCAAAGACTTGGAGGAAGACAGAGGTGGGAAGGCAGGACGTAGGCACAAGGAACTGACAGGCTTCTGCAGGAGAGGCCAGACAACCCAGGCCAGGCAGACCACCGGAAGGAATTTGGATTTTATTGTTGGTGCACAGGAAAGCCATTGGAGAATTTTAAGTGACAAGGGACATGAAGTAATTAACATGAAAGAACATCAGTCCGTCTTCTACAGAGCAGTGAGGTGACAGGGAAGAGGAAGCTAGCCAGTAAACCGTCTGGAAGGATAAGACTTAGCCCGGGAGAGGGCATGGATGAGGGTTCAGGGAGGGGAGTGGGGGAATGATGGCTCTGCTGTGTATTTGGGGACAGAATGAGCCCCGGAGAGGGCAGTGATTTGCCCAAGGCCACAGTCGAGACTGGAGCTAGGACGATAGCCAAGCCTCCTGTTCCCTCAAGTCCATGCTCATTGTAGATAGGTGAGGTTTGAAAGACTTTCTGGAGAGAAAGGTCCCAGGGTTTAATTGTGCTGACACTGGCTCCTTCTTGTTTGGTCCAGATAAGCCAGACAGAAAGATTTTAAGCAACCTCGAAAGTGGGTTTCTACGTATTCATTTACATCTGATTTGTTAGAAGCGTCTCCAAGAAACAACCAAAAAAATCAATGAACATTTCTGGAATATTTGGTCCATTTAATTTCAGAAACTGTGGGAGCTTGGGAAAAATGTTAGAAATTGGGTGGTGTGTTATTTCCCAAGTCATTCCTCCGTCCTTTGTCTCTCAACCCTTATCGCAATGGAGAAGGAAGTCTCCATTTATTGATGGTCTTTAGTGAGTGCTGGGAACAGAGATTAGCACCTCCCTGGGCTGGAGGCCCACCTTTTGCAGGCAACGGCATCTAGATGGAATTTAATGCCACTGCTTTGTTTTCATTGAATTCATTTTGTGATTACATTTATTTATGGCATATGATATAGGTTTTCCATCATAGGAGTGCTATAAAAGTTTTCCTTTGAAATAAATTTAAGTAAAAGTCAATTTAAAGACAGAAGTATAAAAAAATATGATACATGGCATGGGCATATAACCAACATAATGCAGCATTTTAGACCCTTGTGCCAATCACTCAGGGAGGGTCGTGGTGGCTTAGCAGTGACATGGGGGTGAGTGCATGCCAGGACGCAGCAGCTGGTGGCTGCAGTCCCCACCCCCCTGTTCCCTACCCTTTCTCTACTTTGCTTGTTACTCTGGAGGAGGAAACTTTCCCCGTGTAGCAAGCTACTGCGTAACTGGGCTTTATTTCTCCCATTTCTATAAAGAGAAGAAATGGCATATTCACGCTAACATAGATGTATATAGAAAATGGCTCGGCAAATGCACATGGGAAAGTTATCAATTACCGCCCCAGGCAGGGCTGGGAGGTGGAGGTGCAGAAAAGCTTGCTTTTATTTTGCACAATTTTATACCACTGTTCCATTTTGCCCTCTTATGCCATACTTGACTCACAAAAACAGGAGGAACAGCACATGTTCAATTTCAGAAGGAAAGGAGTGAAGTACCAATTTTAAGTCCAAGTCCACAGAGCCCAGCAGTATCAGAAACAGCGC
>PVKM010042155.1:0-12892 GCA_004027735.1 Carollia perspicillata | reverse complement strand
TAAGCCTCTCCTCATTTTTTTGAATTCTTGTTTCTTCATTCTTTTCTGTTTGGTTGTTTGTTTCTTCCTTCTGCTCCACTCCATTGATTTGAGTCCCAGTTTTCTTCCCATCACTGCTGGTTTCCTGTGCATTTTCCATCATTTCACTTATAAATGCCTTCATTTTTTCATCTAATTTGCGACCAAAATCAACCAATTCTGTGAGCATCCTGATCACCAGTGTTTTGAACTGTGCATCTGGCTATCTCTTGGTTGCTCCAAAGTGTTGGCTCTGGGGCTTTGAGCTGTTCTGTTTGAGTCATATTTGGTCAGGTGGCGCCTGTTATGTATGTGTGGTGGAGCCTTAGGTGTTTACCAGGGTGGGGCAATTTAGTTGCAGGGTTGTGATGCTGGCTGTGGGGGCGGGGTCAGAGAGGGAACAATGGTGTGTGTTCCGAGCTTTCTCGAATTTGCATCCCCTCTGCTGCTTCCCATAAGCAAACTGGGCCCCCCTGGAGCTGGTTCCCAGGTGGACGTGCCTATGTATGCTCCAGGACCTTGCGGGTCTCCCCAATGACCTCTCCTGTGAGGCTGGGAGCCTCTCATGGCACCTTTTCAATTGGTGTTTTTAGGCTTTATTTCCTGTCGCTGGGGCCCTGGGCTGCATGGTCCATCTCACTGCCAGTTCTTGACTAGTTTATCTGCACTTGAATGTGTGACTGCCAATGGCCAAGTGCCCTGCCTGTTTCCTCCCCGCATCTGGGGTCTGTGAACAGGGCGCCGGCACTGCCTGCATGCTCCCAGTCTGCCAGCCACTGCCTTTTCCTGCTGGGTTCCCTCTCCACTGACCTCTGACTCTGCCCTTCTTACTGGTCTGGTTGAATGGTTGTCGGACTTCTGCAGTTCAATTTTCTGTTTTGATTGTGTTATTGTTTGTAAATATTGTCTTTAATTTTGGTTGTGCGAGGAGGCACAGTGTTTCCAGCTACTCCTCCATCTAGGTGGGAAGTCTTGTTGACTTTCTTTTGTGGTTCTATACAAACAACTTCTCTAGGTGGCCTCTAGTCTCACAACCCAAAGGGAGGGGAATGAACACACTGCTTATCATCCCATTATCCTGCCTCATAACTAATGCTGCAAAAATACTTGGGCACATATCAACAGTGACCTTTGACAGACAGGGTAGGGCTGACAACTCTTTATGAGCCAAGGCCTCTGATATCATTAAGGAAGGTGAGGGGAGGTTCTAGAGACTAGAGAGTGTGGTATAAGCAGGTGATTCACCCTGTGTACAACCTGGCACTGTCCAAGGAACTAGGAGTAATTGCCTGTCCCTTCTCCTTCAATGATCAAAGATGGAGGAGGCCCAGACACAATGAAGGGTTCACTTTCCAGTCCACAGAGACAGTGATTGTCCAAAACATTTGGCTTACTCGGTCACAGCCCCTGCACCCCCCAAATCTATCTATCTATCTATCTATCTATCTATCTATCTATCTATCTATCTATCTATCTATCTATCTACCTGTACCCTTTATATTTGTATAATTTAGATATTTTCTTCAAACATTTACCCAGAAGTGGAATTACTGAATCAAAGAATAAAATCTGTAAAATGTTGATGTTAAAGAAGAGATATAAAGCCATGGTCTTAAGACATAAAGTGCCAAAGCTGTTAACTCAGGGTGATCAAACATCAGAGACACTGGTGGTAGAGAATAAACTGGTGCCATCCTTCTGCAGGGAAATTTGTCAGTATGTCAATATGTATAATACACTTTGACCTACCACCTCCACTTTGGGAATTTATCTGAATGAAATAATTGGACAGATGTACAAGGGCATATGTATGTGCTAAGAGGTTCAAAGAAGCATGACTGTAATGGTTAAAAATAGACATTATTTAAATATCTAGTGATCATTAAATAAAAAATAGTATATCCACATGATCTAATATTATGCAGCCATTTTAAATGATGTTAAGAATGAATATTGATCGAGAAGAAAAAATATTCAGTGGAAAGAGCAGATTAGAAAAAGTACATACATTATTACCCCTTTAAAAATCATATTGTGTGCCATGACCAGTGTGGCTCAGTTGGTTGGGTGTCACTGGTTCGATTCTGGGTCAGGGCACATGCCTGGGTTGCAGGTTTGGTCCCTGGTCAGGGCGTGTTCAAGAGGCAACCAACTGATGTTTCTCTCCCTCTCTTTCTCTCTCCCTCCCCGTCTCTCTAAAAAATAAATAAATAAATTCTTCTTAAAAGTTACATTGTGTATATATGTATAAAAGACCAAGCTCTGACTGGTATGGCTCTGTTGGTTGGGCATCACCCCACAAAGCAAAAGGTCACCAGTTGGGTTCCTGGTCAGGGCACATGCCTGGGTTGTGGGTTTGGCCTGTGGACAGGGTGCATATGAGAGGCAAGTGATAGATGTTTCTCTCACATCAATGTTTCTCTCCCTTTCTTTCTCCTTCCTCTCTCTCTAAAAATAAATCTTTTTTAAAAAGACCAGAAGAAAGAAAACATACCAACATATTAATAGTGGTTATTACTAGGTGATAGAATTATAGCTGCTTTCTCTTAGTTATTCTTTTCCATATATATATTTTACTTTTAAAATCAGGGAGGAAATTACTGGAAGGTAGCATATGTAATTAGGCTGCTAGGAATGTTATTTTATATACATTTTAATCTGTTATTCACATGAAGGTCTAGCTGAAATAGATTTCTTGGACTCTATGCATCTTTTCACTTCACCCATCTCAAGCCTTGCTCTCCATGTGCATACCTCCAGAATTCCCCCCTCTGTACCTCCTCCCACAAGCTCCTATTCTATTCCCACTAGACTTCCTTAGTCCACATTCTTTTCAAAAGTGTATCTCACCCTGTGACACTTCTTTGAAGTGTTTCAGTCTGGAAAATCTCCAAGGACAATTTCCCTTTACTGACTTTTTTTTTTAATTAAGATTTTATTTATTTATTTTTAGAGAGAAGAGAAGGGAGGGAGAAAGAGAGGGAGAGAAATACCAATGTGCAGTTGCCTCTCAGACCCCGCAACTGGGAACCTGGCCCACAACCCAGGCATGTGCCCTGACTGTGAATTGAACCAGTGACTCTGGTTCCCAGAACAGCACTCAATCCACTGAGCCACATGAGCCAGGGCCCTTTACTGACTTACATTTTATCAAGACTTAGAGGTCACAAGACCCACGCAGCATGGGGTTTGGTATGGGTGAAGATGCCAGCCAAAGTGGCACTTCGTGGGCACTTAATAGATCAAACAAAGTCCACTGCCAAGAAGTCACCTGGGCTGGGCAGGTGACATACCCTGATAAGCTTCGTGGAAAGTCTGGTCTTCAACCCTTGGACTCCAGCCACAGGAGGACTCAGCAGAACTGAAGGTCCTGCTCGTTCAGCCGGTCTGGGCCTCAGATGTGCCAGCTCCTTAACCCTGGCCACAGGGCCTTCTAACCCTGGAACTGAGAGAGACACAAAGGGCAGGGAAGACTCCCATGAATCCAGAAGGCAGACAAACCTGTCAGGTGCGGCTCCTTCACCCACAGAGGGTGTTCACTTTCCCCTCTGACTTATTTCCCCAGCAGTGGGCTCAAGTAGGATTTCACAATAGGAAAGGCCATTAGATACCATCTGCTCTAAGCCTCTCTAAGCCTTTAAAGCACAGAGAAGCCAAGCGATTTACCCACTGATGCAGAGTTTATGATGTAGCAAGTACCAGAGCACAGGTTTCCTGGCTCCTGGCTCAGCTCAGAGCTCTTTAATATAATCCTGTTTATCTTCTTCACAAGTGGGGCATTTCTAAAGCCAACTGTCTTATGTCTTATGTCATCTTACCCTCAAAGCAACACTGACCCGATGTATGACTGTAAACCATCAAAACTAGAAAAATAAGTGGGCCCAGCCCATTTATTTTACAAATGAGAAACTGAGGCCCAAAGAGATTACCCAGGGTCACTTGGCTGTCCAGGTTCAGAGCCAGCCCTCTGGTCTCATTCACAGCTACTTTTATTATAGGTGGTCCAGGCACTCTGCCATACGAGACGAAACACCATGGATAGCAAGTTTGTGTCTCTAGGCACACTCAGTCACCAGGACTAAGCAGGTAACTCTCTCTACCTCTCTTTCCTTCTGTTTTTCAGTTTAGTGTTCTTTTGTCCACTTTCTGGAGAGATGAGTGACCAGCATCTGTGGACGTTGGTACTGAGGAGTAGAGCTCCCAACCTAGAAAGAATAGGTTAACAGAAGGTGAGAGGTAGAGGTAGAATGTGTGTGTGTGTTGGGGAAAAGTTTAGGCTGAGTGTGAAGATGTTATATTGAGACTGTGGTCTAGTGCTTCATTTAATTAAAGGGCAGAATATTTCAAATCAGGGTTGTCTTTTTTGTAGATAGTTTAAAATTCTAAAGATCCCTACAGATGACGTGCTTATCTGCATCACACAAGCCAGGCAACTGCCAAGTCTTAGAGCAGAAAGTGATGGTGAACCATAGTATTCTGCCCCCAGGTTCCAGGTCGGTGAATTCTCAACAGTCCAAGATAAATGGCCGTCCCTTCTGTGCCCCATGCTTCCAGAGGGATGATATCCACCTCTTCACATATTCTCTGAGGGATGACACACTGAGCAAGAATAGGAGATGGAGTGTACTAGTTGCCCAGGGCTGGGACATGTGCCCTCCCTTGGGACTGGGGTCTGGGGTAAGCCTCAGCCACTGCAATGGTTGCAAGTAGGAAGAGTGGTTCTCAAAAGGGAAATCAGGGGACTATTATTAGAAAAAGGGGACATGGGTAGCAGGGAGGAAAAAACAGCTTTGCGTATAACAAAGACAGTGATTTCTTGGAGGTGACACACTAGAATCTCTGTAAATGATATGGTTGAGTCAGCATTGATTCCAGGGGTCTTCTGTGCTACAGAGGCTGAAAAGATGAAGCTACATTCATGCAGCTAGGATTCTGGGTGAAATTAGGTTCTTCGAGATTTGAAAAGTGGAAGTGGGGTAGGGGTTGTGCCATATTCTTGAGATGAGATTGCCAGTGTGCCATTTCCAGGTTCAGGGATGTTGAGAGGAAATTCTGGGGGCAGCAGTGGCAGAATTCCAAATTCCAGTGTCCAGGTTGGGCTGGTGACAGCAGTCTCCTGGTCCCAGCTTTCTGGTACCTGGATTGTAGCTAGAGCAGCATATCCTGGAACTCAACTTCTTGAAGGCAGAAAAGGGAATGGCTCCGTGGGAGTGTCCTGGGAGCCATTTGTGAAAGCAAGCCTTGAGCCTGCTCCTCCCACCCTTCCAGGGGTTTGGTCATCACTTAATCTTTGTGTTGAATCCATTCTGTTTTTATTTTATTTATTTAATTTAATTTAATTTAGTTTATTTATTGTATTTTAGTTTACTATTAGTTTAGTTTAGTTTAGTTTAGTTGTTGTTCAAGTACAGTTTTCTGTCTTTTACTCCCATCCCATTCTACCCACCCCCCATTCTGTTTTTAAACATCGGAAGTGATTTTGTTCTCTCACCTGATTCCCAACTGTCCCATCTGTGTGGCATGAAGAAGCACCTGGTGGTTTGATTCTGGTATGACCGCTCCCCACCTTGAGAATCACTGATGTAAAAGAAGAATGACACGAAAAGACATTCATGGTATACTAAGACATAAAAGGGAATTATGAAGTTGTAAATTGTCTGATTCTTTGTTCCCTGTTCTCAAGGTATATGAGTGTATAACCCAGATATCTGCCTCGGGAGATTGACAAGATTTCCAGCCTCAGAGAGTCATGCTTTCCTAATTGTTCAAATACAAGGATTCTAGCCTCCACTCCACATACTCTGGTGCCCACCCCCAAATAAGCTCCTAAGATTTTTCAACGGGCTCCCTGTTGTAGAGACTACAAAATTTTCAGTCTTTGCTGTTTACATCATCATCTTTTGTTCCTTGCTAGACAACCCCATTCCTTCCTTTCACCAAAAATCCTGCACTACTAACCTCAAACTTTGTGTGCAACAGACTTCATTAAAGTTTTAAAATACAGAATCACAACACTTTACAGTTTGGACTACAGCTTAAAATTGAACATGAGGTATCAGTGCCCTGGCTAACCACCTGACATTCTCACTCCTGAACACATTGTTTGATGTCCCTGTGCTTTCCCCGTTGCCAGGGCTGCCCCCAGCCTACACTCTGTCTTTGTGCAAATTAGAAAAAGGTGCCTGCTCTGAGTGGGGCTGATGCAACACCCGCCCCAAAAGAACATGTATGTGGCCACTGAACAGTTCATGCTTCATCTTAACTGGGCAGCTGCCACTGTGTTCTGGCCAGTCAGAGCGTATCAGGAATGATGTGGGCTGGGTTGCCAGGCTTTGCAAAAGGGAAAAAAGAAGCCAGAAGCCTAGATTTTAATTTTGACTTCCATTTCATTTGTTAGTAACTAATAGGCATATCAAAGTATCTAAGAGTACTTACTATGTGTCAGGTACTTTCCTAAGTACTTTATAAGTATCAATTATTTGGTCTGTATAACAACCTGTAAAGTCGTTACTATCATTTCCTCCACTTTACAGATGAGAAAACTGAGGCACCAAAATTCAGTTATCCAAAGTCATATGATTAATAAGTTGCAGAGCAGAAGTTGAACTCAGGCATCTGGCTCTAGAGACCACTCTTAATCATCATGCTTTACTGTTATGAACTAAATTTGGCCCACACATGGCAATTTTTTTTAAATTTTATTTATTTATCTTTAGAGGGGAAGGGAAGGAGAAGAGGGAGAGAAATATCAATGTATGGTTGCCTCTCGTGTGTCCCCTGCTCGGAACTGGCCTGCAACCCAGGCATGTGCCCTGACTGGGAATTGAACCACGATTCTTTGGTTCTCAGGCCCGCACTCAATCCACTGAGCTACATTAGCCAGGGCACACATGGCAATTTTTGATCTGCATCAGAGACCAGTGCAATCCAAAAGAGCTTTCTGTGATGACAGAAATGTTTTATTCTGTGCTGTCCATTCTCCCCTTCTTTATGAGTAACATAAGAAAATGTCCACTACCAGGTGTATATATGTTTACCTACAATAACGAACACATTTATCAGCCTTCTTGCAACTAGATGTGGTCAGGTGGCTAAATTCCAGTATGTAAGCAAAAATGACATGTACAACTTCCAGAAAATGTCTTTAAAGGGAGAAGGCTTGCCCTTTTTTCCTACTTCTTCTTCTTGCTTGTGGAAATGCGGACATAATGGCTGAAGCTCCAGCTGCTGTCTTGGATCATGAAGCGACTTTGAGAATGAAAGGCACATGTAATGCCACAAAATGATAGAACAAACCTGAGTTCCAGGCACCATGGAGCAGCCCAGGACTTGTGAACATGAAAGAGAAATGAGCTTTAGTTTTCAGGCCCTGTTATTTGGAGTTTTTCTGTGATTTTCATTTACGATAAGAAGATACGTTGTTTTATCAGCATATATAACATGGAATCTGAGCCGTATTAGGAGCTCTCTGAGGAAGTGATGCTTGGATTGAGTTAGCCAAGGATGGAGTGGGGGTCAAATGTTTTTAAGCAAAGGAGAAAAGTCCTTTTGCAGTGGCCCTAAAGTGGAAAGGAGTTTTGCATGTTGAAAGGAAGAGAAGAAAGGCCAGGGTGGCTGGGACAGGAAAAGCAAGGGGAGAAGTGGCACAAAACGAGATCAGAAAGATGACCACATAGGACCTCAGAAGCTGTTAGGGCTTTTGGTCTTTATCCCAACAGTAATGGGGAGCAATTGAAGGGATTTCGGTGAGAGGTTACAGGATTAGATTTGCTCTCCCATTGGTTAATGGTTCCATCCATCTGGAGCAGTTACCATTCCCCAATCCCAGAATATTTGTGAGGCCTAAACCAAATATTATTTGTCTGAGGATAAATTTGTTTTTTTTACCATTTTATTGCTGTGGTAAAATATGTATCATAAGATTTGCCACTTTAACTGTTTTTAAGTGTGGAATTCAGTGGCTTTAATTACATTCACAATGGTGTGCAACAATTACCACTACCTACTTCCAGTTTTTTTCCTTTGTGGATGGACTTTTGCACTTACTAAACCTTCTACAGCTGTGTTGGATTGAACTGTGTCATGGCAGCAGTCACCATGTGTGAATTCCTAGAAAGTGGGCTGTGAACTCTTAGGAACAGTTGACCAAGTCAGAGTCAGCTGGGGCCAGCCTAAGGAATGTCACACCCTGGCCAGCAGGTCTGCCAATCTGTCAGCTGTCACCAGACAGGTCATTTGGTGTGCTCTACTAATAGGAAGAATTTATCCTCTGAACTGGAACTGGAGGAGACCAGAGTTCACTGATGTCTGATCTGTTTCAGGATCTTAGGAAAACATTCTGACCTTGCTGATCTGTCAGAGAAGGCCAGAAGCAACATAGAACTGATTTTGTCTATTTCTCAACATGGGGCAAACAGTTCTCTGGACACAAACAGTGGTGTGTCCAGGACGCATGAAGCCATAGGATAGACATGGCACATCTTCCTGGAGTGTTCCTCTGACTTGATGGCAAATAACTTGCATGCTTTTATTTTCAAACAAATGTACTTGCATTATGAGGCAGAAAGTAACTTATAATAAAGTTTATGGGTAAAACACGAGCTTTAAAGAAATTACACCTGCTGTTTTGGGCTTTACTCTCAGATTTCCAGGAACATTTGTCCCTTCCCCGAGCTGATAGCAGTATTTTGGCGTACTGCAGTAATTACGAATAGGCTCTCTAGCCAAACGACCCAGAGTCAAACTCGTGCTCTGACATTTGTTGGATGTGTTGCCTTGAACAAATTATACAACCTGGCTGAGTTTGTTTCTTAATCTGTGAGAAAAATGATTATACCTAACTGATAGTAGTGATGTGTTAAATACTTATGAAATGCTTAGCACATACCAACTGAGCACTAAGACTTATTTTTATTGGTGGTAGTAATAATATCAGATAGTAAGGTTTCAGACCTTTGGCTCTCTTTTCAAAGTCTTTAAACTTACAATGCTGGCAGTACTATCTGCCGACTGTTAAATATTCAAATGATATAGAAGTAAATATAAAAAATCATGAAAGTCCCTGCTTCCCCTAAATTCCAGTGACCACACCAGAGGTAAATACACAAACAACTGTTGGCTGTGCATCCTTCCTTCCAAACACTTTTTTAAATCAGTATTTACTGAGCACCATGTACTTTATACCACTGTGACATTTTCCTCCTCATTCTTCTGCTTTGCTTTAGGGCATTGGCCACGATGCTGATCATAGCCTTCTTCCGGTAACTTGGGCTGGGTGGCGTCTCTGAGAAAAAGTGGAAAAGACTGTGCTCCAGACCCAACGCTGTAAGCAGTAGCCACTCTGTCCACAGCCCTTCTCTAGGAAAATCACTTTGACAAAGAGGCTTTTAAGGAAAATCTCATGGGACCTGGACACTGATGAGGTTCAGGAAAAATGGTTTTGACATTTTTTGTTCTTGTTCTGCTTAACTTTGGGCTTCCATCTTAATTTTATGATTTCACCCTTAACAAGTGAAAGCAGGATAGTTGAAGGTTGAAGGCTGATAATAGAAGCTGCTAGGTCTTTCACTTCATTTCTCGATGTTTCCTTCTTCCTTCTCCTCCCCCTCTACCCACTGAAGAGGCAAATTAGGAGGGTCTCAAGACTCTCCTCTGCAGTCACTTCTTCCAGGCAGCCTTCCTGTGTCCCTGACCCAGTGTGAAACACGTGCCCTCCCACCTCCTAGCACAGTATCCTATAAATTTTGTTGTAGCTCCAATTGCACTGCATTGTGATGTTAGCTTAGTTGTCTGTGTTCTCTACTAAATCAGATCTTCTTCAGCACAGATTATGTGTCTGCTTTCTCTTTAGACCTAGAACCTAGCATATGTTCCATAACATTTACTAAATAAATACATATTAAATAGGTGGTAGAAGTCGTTAGTTTACAAATATGGCTGCAAGGATTTTACCCAAATTTATGTGCAAGTCCCTTTGCACCTCCCATCAAAGAGTAGGGATTATTCCTTTACTCGTTGGGTCTGGGCTTAGCCAATGAAACATTAGTAAATTTGATGCAAATAGAGGCTTAAAATGTGCTTGTATATAAGGGCTGGCCCCCTTTTTTCTGTGGCTGTAAACCTGAGACAGATATGAACAAGTCTGAGATAGCCTAACACAAAGCTCAAAAGATAACAAAGTATGCCCAGCGAGCAGCCTGCTTGTGTCCAGCTGGCCAATGACCAGACAAGTGAGCGAGGCCATTTTAGACCATTTAGTCACAGGTTAGACCTCAGATGACTAAAGACAGATGCATGACTCCAAGTTAAGACAGGCAGAGGAACCACCCAGGCTACACCAACCCAAATTGCTGGCCCACAGAATCATGAACAAGGCAGTAATTTTAGGGGTGGTTTATAATGTGGCAATAGATAATTGATATGGAAGCTGCTTTATAAATGATAGTTTCATCAGGCAGTTTCTCTTCCTACCTTACCTTTAGTGTCTGTCTTTTGTTTTGGCCTGTCTAGAATTTATTCATTTTTTTCTTTTCTTTTTTTTATTTTTATTCATTTTTTTCTTGTAGCAGCAAATAGACATTTTCAGTAGAAAAAAAATTGTAGAGACAAAAATTCTGAATCAAAGAATAGTGGAGATTGGTCCTGGACAGATGGCTCAATTGGTTAGAGTGTCACCCTGATACACCAAGGTTGAGGGTTCGATCTCCAGTCAGGCCTCATACAAAAATTGACCAATGAATGCATAAATACGTAGAACAACAAATTGATGTTTCTCTCTCTTTCTCTCTCAGATCAACAAACAACACAAATTTAGTAGACATAATGGTTTACTTTCCAGCTTAAAATTTTGATAGGCTTGATAGTGGTAATATTTTCACAGATATACATATATGTCAAATCATAAAATTTTGTTTAAAATATTTTTAAAGCATACATTGTTATTAAAAGCTTGATTTTATAACACATAAAACATTTTCCTTATATTTTATTAATTATGCTATTATAGTTGTCCCAATTTCCCCCCCTTTGCCCCTCTACACCTAGCATAACCACACCCTCAGGCCATCCCCATACCACTGTTCATGTTCATGGGTCATGTGTATAAGTTCTGTGGCTTCTCCATGTCTTATGCTATATTTTACATCCCCATGGCTGTGCTGTGACTACCTATTTGATTTTCTCAATCCTCTTACCTCTTCACCCATTCCCCCACAATCCCCTCCCATCTGGCAACCATGATTCTATCTCTGTTCTTCTTGTTTGCTTAGTTTGTTTTTTAGATTTAGTTGTTGATAGATATGTATTTATTGCTATTTTGTTGTTCATAGTTTGATTTTCTTCTTATTCTTAAATAAATCCCTTTAACATTTCATATAACAATGATTTGGTAATGATGAACTCTAGTTTTCTCTTCTCTGTGAAGCTCTTTATCTTCCATTTAATTCTAAATGATATCTTTGTTGGGTAGAAAAGTCTTGGCTGTAAGTCCCTGCTTTTCATTCAGTATTTCTTGCCAATCCCTTCTAGCCTGCAAAGTTTCTTTTGAGAAATCAGCTAACAGTCTATGGGAACTCTCTTGTAGGTAACTATTTGCTTTTCTCTTGCTGCTTTTAAGACTCTCTCTTTATATTTACCCTTTAGCATTTTAATTATGATGTGTCTTGGAGTAGGCCTCTTTGCATCCATCTAGTTTGGGATTCTCTGTGCTTCCTGGACTTGCATGTCTATTTCCTTCACCAAATTAGGAAAGTTTTCTTTCATTATTTCTTAAAATAGAGTTCCAATTTCTTGCTCTTTCTCTTCTCCTTCTGGCACCCCTATGATGTGAATGTTGGACCTCTTGAAGTTGTCCCAGAGGCTGCCTATATTATCCTCATTTTTTTGGATTCCTTTTTCTTATTATTGTTCTGATTGGTTGGGTTTTTTTCTTCCTTATGTTTCAAATCATTGTTTTGATTCTAGGCTTCATCCATTCTACTGTTGTTCCCTGCAAATTGTTCTTTATTTCAATTAGTGAATCCTTTGTTTCTGACTGGATCTTTTTTATGCTGTTGAGGTCTTAAGTTCCTTAGCATCCTTATAACCAGTGTTTTGAACTCTACATCTGGTAGATTGCTTAGCTCCCTTTTGTTTAGTTCTTTTTCTAGAGTTTTGATCTGTTCTTTCATTTTGGCCATGTTTCTTTGTCTCCTCATTTACGCAGCTTCCCTGTGTTTGTTTCTATGTATTAGGTAGAGCTGTGTGACTCCCTGTCTTGTTAGCATCACCTAATGTAGTATGTGTCCTGTAGGGCCCAGTGTCACAGCCTCCCCTTTCACCCAAACTGGGTACTTGAGGTGTGCCCTTTGTATGGGCTGAAAATTTTGTTTTTAAAATTGTTTTAAAAGCATACATTGTCATTTAAAGCTTCATTTTATGACAAAGTAAAAACATTTTAAGAAAAAATTTTAAAGATTTTTTAAATTTATCTATTTTTAAGAAGGGAAGAGAAGGAGAGAATGAGAGAAGTATCAATGTATGGTTGCCTCTCATGGGTCCCCTGCTGGGAACTGGCCTGCAACCCAGGCATGTGCCCTGACTGGGAATCAAACCACAATCCTTTGGTTCACAGGCCTGCACTCAATCCACTGAGCTATACCAGCCAGGGCTAAAAACATTTTTTTATTATATTTTATTGATTATGCTATTAGAGTTGTCCCAATTTTTCTTGTAGTTGAGACTTGATTGCTATTGACAGGTCAATGGGAGGGATTTACCCAGGCCAGTCAGCTGCAAGGACTGGCTGTGACCACTGACCACCACCCTCTGCCCTCCTTGGAGGATATGCTGTGCAGAGGCAGGGTGGTTGTGCTCTGATATTGTCTGTAGCTGCCCA
>PVKM010042154.1:0-12901 GCA_004027735.1 Carollia perspicillata | reverse complement strand
CATCACACGGCAACCGAACGTCAGTCACCTCCCCAAAGTCTCCGACTGCGTTCTCTTTTCCCTACCACCTGTCCAACTGGACGCGCCCCGCCTTCCAGGGTTTCCCGGGTCAGGGGACGGCCAAGACAGCTCCCTAACGGGCACCCGGGAGCTGACATAGACACCCGAGTTTTATTCTGAAGACTTCTACATCTGCGTGCACCCCATTCAAGGCGGAGGGGAGGCTGTGGTCGGCTAGCCCAGCCCGCCTGCTAGGCCGCGCTGCAGGGAGGAGAGCCTACTGCGACACAACACAGAATCCTGCGGGTTCCCGTCCACTCCCACGGCCCGAGACAGCAAAGACGAGCAAGCGGAGTGGCCTACCCTGACCACCAGGTTGTAATCCTTAAATCCAGCCCACGTGAAGTACTCCTGGATCCAGGCCTCGTGCTGGAACACCGCGTCTCCCACGGCGGCGTGCAGGGTCTCCAGGTAGGGCCCGAAGTCCCAGGTGTCCTTGTAAACTTTGGTGCCCCCTGGAGGCTCCGTGATGCACTTGCTTAAAGACAGAGGCCAGAGGGCAGTAGGAGGAGGAAGAGAGGCACAAGTTGGGGTTCCAAGTCCAAAGCCAGCGCACCGAGCAGCTCCCCCAGTGCTCAGAGGGGGCCTAGGGCCCCCCAGAAGTCGTCAAAGTAAGCCAAGGCCTCTCTGGCCCTGGGGCTACAGAAAGTACGCGGCTTTTATCCCAAGGGCGCTGGGGAGACCCTGACATGGAAGATGGGAGGGATGGCAGTGGCTTTGCATTTTAGAAAGGTGGCTTTGGCAGCAAGGGGTCTTCAAACCTTTGACCTGTGACCCTGGTAAGGGTAACATTCTGTGCCAGGACTCTGGGGGACCCCACGTCAAGGGTCCCTGGGATACAGTAACTTCCTAAAACGACACTTGCTCTTGTCCTTTGCAACGTACTCAAGTCTATTCTAGTCTGTTCTTTCTTTCTTTCTTTTTTGATCCTCACCTGAGCATATGTTCGTTGATTTTAGAGAGAGAGGGAGGGAGAGAACATCAATGTGAAACACTGATTGGTTGGCTCTTGTGTGCGTCCCGATCGGGACCAAATCCACAACATTTGGACGTATAGGACAGTGCTCCAACCAACCGAGCAGCCCGGCCAGAGCCCGTTATCTCATTGAAAAGATGCGTGCTGTGCCCTGGCTGCTGTGGCTCAGGGGATTGAGAGCTGGCCTGCAAACCAAAGGGTCGCCAGTTCGATTCCCAGTCAGGGCCCAGTAGGGGGTGTGAGAGAGGCAACCACACATTGATGTTTCTCTCCCTCTCTTTCTCCTTCCCTTCCCCTCTCTCAACATAAATACATAAAATCGTGATGCTTATTGTAATCAATGCCGTGACTGCACAACCAGCAGCCACCAGCAGGGGCTGCTGTGCAAATCCACGTGAAAACTAAGAGCTGAACAAAGGCCACGCGGAGGGGCTGGCGATGCGGGTGGGTCTGCAGAGACACCTGAGGGAGGACCGGCGGGGCTGGATGAGGAGTTTGAGTGGGGGCTCAGTCAAAGGTGGCGGCGGAGGCCTGCCCCGAGCAGGCCTGTGGTGGGGTGAGGCCGGGCGGAGGAGAGCTCGGGGCCTGCGCCCGATCTCCGACTCCGGTGGTTCACTTCTATGTGAGGAACTCACGGTTCCGTTTGGCCCAAGACAGGTGTTCACAGACTCTAGGTCTGTGCCACTGATGTTAGCTGCCGGCGCCTTGCACGCCTGCGTGTCATAGGTACGCTCTGTGGCGTGGAGGCCGAAGGGAACGCTGCCTGTCTGGCTGCTCCTGCTTCACTCAAACCAGCCGCTGACCGCTGAGCTGCACCCAGGGTGCTCCCCAGGGCAGGACCCCCTGACCTGCCTCGAGGCTCTGAGATGAGGACGGCGGCTGAGCCATTACTGCAAGACCAGACCTTCCGGGGAGACGCAGGCTTCCCCCTCGATTTGGAAGTGCCTAACTCACAGTTTATTTTTTTCACATAGCAGCCTTCTTACTCTGTCTCCGCCTCAGTGTGCTGGCCAGCAAGGCCCAGCGCTCCCACACAGCCCCCGGGCACGGGCCCCAGCGAGCCCTTGGCCCTCTCAGCCGAGAGCATCCTCGAGAACCCACAGGGCACCCCTCTCCTGGAATGTCCGAGCCAAACCTGTCCGTCGGGTCCTGGAGCAACCGGCCCAGATCCAGGGTGGCTCCCGGGCGGGGGGTCCACGTCACCACCTCAGAGCTTTTCCTGATGAGGTCGTTGAGTTCGCTCGGGTCGTTTTTGGTGTTTGTGTCCTTAATGTACCTGCGGAGTGAGACCGTTCCCAGGTGGGCGGGTTATTCCCCGGAGCCCAGTCTGATCAGGACCACAACAGACTTGCTTTTGTCTCTCTGTCTTCTCCCTTCCCGACCCCCTCCGATGGCCCCTGGGAACAACAGAGGCTCGGCCTGGGCCACTGTCCCTAACCGGGGAGGCATTACTAGGCAGAGAAGGCTGTATGTACGCCTTGTTTTTAAGTACAATTATATGGTTTTACATTTAAGTATGAAATCAGTATCTAAAACGCAATCCATATTGAAAGGAAGTAATGTTACGACACTGACAAGCAGGTGCGAATAGCACAGTCTTGTACTCAATATTAATTAATTAAGTGCTGGTTGTTGGGAGTTGTACCAACGCTTCACAGGAGCTAGGAGCTAACTGGTTTTCTCTTCACAAACTTGAATGAGAGAGCCGCCACTATTGCTGTCTATTCATAGAGAAGGGTGCCGGCTTAGGGCGGCCCGGTGACTCGCCCCAGGTGACACGGCGCTGTGTCCACCCAGCTGGGGCCGGTCCAGCCTTCCCAGCAGGCTGAGGGCAGGGGGTGGGGACCTCCCCTCAGGGCTGGGAGTCTGGTCTGCATTCTTCCCACCCATTCCGCCCTGTGAGGTTATATGAAAAAGTCTGCCAGCACCTTGATCTTGGACTTCCCAGAACTGAGACAAAGAAATGTCTGTTGTTTGTAAGTCCAAACAAAAACCAAAAAAAGCTTTCCATTCAAAACCAGTAAAAATCCATTGTGACTCAAGAACACAACCCCCTGAGTCACAGCCCTTCCTGAGATCTGTAGTCTTAACTGTGCTGTTGCTCGGGGTTGGATAGCTCCCAAACCTAAGTCCAAACCGCAGCCTTTCGGGAAGGGCCATAACCCCCCACTGCAAAGCCTTGTGGGGAGTGTGGTAGCCCAGGCAGATCCGAGGCAGGGAGTGCCACGGTTTCATCCCCCTCGGGCAACGCACACGCCGTCACTGCTGGCGGGGAGCCTGCTCTCTGGAGGTACAGCTTGGTCTCCTCGAGGGCACAGGTACTTGCATTCAGGCGCCCAGACACAAAACGTAGGCAAGTGTGTGTATTCCTACAGCACCAAGGTGGCCCGGCCTGCCTGACTAATGATCCTGGAGTTAATTTTGCAGCCGGAGCAACGCCACCACTGGCTCAGCCCCCGACTCCCTCTGGTCCCCAGACGTTCGAGAGCTGGTCCCCTGCCTTCGACCTGCTCATCTCTGAACCAGCTGCTGCGATCTGACCTCTCTTCCCAAAACACGGCGGTCGCAGTCGCAACCTCCTGTAGCCTCCTGATGCTGCTCTGCCTCCCTGTCTGAAATTGTTAACAAAATCGACCCAGACGGCGCCCTCCGAGGGGCAGCGAAGGTACTGAGGGGGGCTGGCTGGCCGACTGTGCTCGCCGGGCAGTGTGGCTGGCGGGCTCTTTGACCCCGGGGCAGCAGGGCAAGCCCCAGCGTCCTGTGAATGACTAAGCGCCCGCAATGCGGCTCATCTGTGAGTCCTGGCAGCTCGGCCTCCGTAAGGGCCCTGGAAGCTGAATTCTCCACCTTGGCTGCCATTCCTCACGGCTCCGGAGAGCACTGTAGCGACTCCTGGCGGCGAGGCGTAGCAGACACCCAGCCATACCTGTCCGACGGGTGCGCTTCCACGAAATACCCAGCGAAGGGGCAGAAAACCCGGGGCTGCAGGTCCCGCACCAGCCTCGCCTTGTAGTGCAGCAGCTTCCTCCGCTCGGCGCGGATGAACTGGGCCTTCCACTCCTCTGCAAGGACAGGGCCCGGGTTAGTCTCCCCTGCGCAGCAGTCGCACCAGAGCGACCAGTGGACCGACCGGGGCTCTCCCAGGAGGGAGACGGTCAGGGGGCTAACGCAGAAATACAGCAGACCTCCGCGTCGTCGCTCAGTGGTTCACGGCAACGCACTGGGGCCCTGGCTAAACTCACGCACATGTGGTTGTCTCTCTGCGCATGCACATTTTAAGGGCGTGCTGATTCTCGTCCGTGCGACCTCTCTGCTAATGTGGGAATGCCCTCACGGTTTTGGTGGACCGAACAACAAAGCAGGTTCGTCACACCCGGGCCCAGGCACAGCGGTCAGGAGCACGAGTGGTGGAGTGAACACGGGACAGACGACACCTATGTGCGCTTCCTCCCCTGCAAGGTGGGATCCAGACGCCTGCCTCGCGGGCTGTTCATCGGCTCACCCATTCACGGACCGGTGCGAACCGAGCACCCACTCTATGCCGTGCGAACCGAGCACCCACTCTATGCCAGACAGGGCCCTAGGCACGGAGGATGATGGGGCGGTGAGCGAGGCCAGCCACTCAGGGTGCACCCACTGTAGTGAGGGAAAGCAGTCGTGGGTAAGCCCCTGAAGGAGGCGTTTCAAAGAGCGAAGAACTAAGAAGGAAGTGAAAGAGGTCACAGGTGGGCGGAGGGCTGTTACGGGACTGTGGTTGGGGAAGGCGACATGAGTCACAGGAGTGATCGACCGCAGGGGACGGCACCTCAGGAAGTGGAAGCAGCAGGTGCCAAGGCTGGGGGCGGGGTGGGGGGCACTGGCGAGGGGCTACGGTGCGGGCTGGCGTGAGCAAAAACAGCGCCAAGCTCAAGGGCGAGGAGCGGTGGGCGGGGCCCAGGGGGCGGGGCACCCGGCAGAGAGCAGTTCGTACTCCCGCCACTGCGAAAATTTGAGAAATACAGGAAAAATAAGTGACCCCTGACCTTGACATGACCACCATTAGCACGCTGGTGCCTGCGCACAGTCCCACATGCACACACACATTCACAGATGCAATGGCACACTTACACGCTCAAGCTCACACTCACTCGTTCACACTCACGCTCGAGTGGGATCATGCCAGCCACCCTCCAACAGGGACTGTTACTCCCTTGACCAGGGGTGGTCATGCTGTCCCTGAACGAACGGAGGACAGACGGAGAGAAGAAAGGAAGGGGCGGGGGAGGGGTTTCCTCCTGCCGCCGGGGGCTGCTTCCCGCCACTGAGTTAAACGGAGACCAGTCGCCCCGCGGACAGCGTGGGCACTGACCACGCTGGAACCCCACCCTGCACCTCCACACTTTCCCCACCCCCGCCCCGCCCCCTCCGGGCCCGGGGCCCAGGGGCTCCTGCCGCGCACCGCACACTTTGCTTTAGCTTTGAGATGCGGTTAACATTCGACACGGCGTAAGCTTACGGCGAGCAGTGCGGTCGGTGGTCTAACGCACACGGGTGTTGCTGAACGACTGCGGGCACGAGGGGGTTAATGCCCCGTCCCTCGCGGTGGGCCCGGTGTGCGCGCCCGCGTCTGTGAGGGTGAGGGACTTCAGGCGCACGACACCGCGGTGTCAACTCCGGGCACCACGCCGTCTGTTTGCATTCCCGGAACTTAGTTATCTTATAACTAGGTTTGCGCTCTTGGCCACCACCTCCATCTCCCCACTTCCTCCCCGCGCTTTGAAGGGGCTCCCCCTGGCTGTGCCCCCCGAAGGGGCGCTCACAGGGCCCAGGGGACGTGCCTGCTCTCTGTTCTGAGCCTCAAGCTCAGAGCGTCGGAGCCGCCCCCCACTGTCAGACCTGTCCTGCTGTGACCTGGTTGCCACCGTGAGTCACGTGATCCTTTTTCTGGGCTCTCCTGCGAGGCTCCGCCCACCTCACCGCCTCCCCTGCTCCAGTAGCTCCCTCGGAGTTGGAAACTTCAGTTTGCCCGTCTGTGACGGGCGCTAAGATCTCGAGCATCTAGTGGGGGGGCCCCTCCTCGTTATCTTTGCGTTCACTCTCTCGTCCTTTGGCAACGTGGCCTGACTGCGCCTCCGTGCGGCGCTGACGTAAAGGATTGATTACCAGTGAATTTTCCACCACTGAAAGTCATCGGGAAGCCTGATGCTCCTCCAGCAAAATCGCTCATCATCAGAGCGACCTTCGTGGGCAGCCTGCCCCCGTTGGGCCTGGTGCAGTCCACGGTGTTGAGTATTTTGTGCCCTGTGGGGAAAGAAAGGGGAACACTGTGGCTCTGTGGGCTCCCCAGCCCACAAAGCCTTTCACGCACAGCCTGCGCCATCTGACTCCTGTGACCGCGGGAGGCTGCTTATGTCCAAGGGGGCAACTTGGAAACCTAAAATCCTCACCAGCATATTGTGAATTGTCAAGGGACGTCCGGTGAGGACGGTGAGCTTGACGCCACTCCAGGGTCATAGACAGACCACTGACCTCGGCCCACGTCTCCACATTTGGGCCCATGGGGTGCAAAGGAAAGACGGGCTGTAGCAATGCAAACTCCTGGGCCTTTCGCAAATGCTACCGAAAGCTCGAATGCAGGAAGTAAGGCTCTTCCCCCACGACAGGCTGACTGCACGCGTCTGTGGGGGTCTAACGTGATTACGGGTCAAGGTGAAAGGCACTTTTTCAACAAAGGCCGTTTTGAAGAAACTGCTCTGTGTGAAATAGGGGTTATCTGTTGCCTTACGAGAAAAGCTTTGCGCCTGTCCCCACACGGGACTGGTGGTTGGTTCTCTGCAAAGACCACCCGAACCACAGCCCGTCTTTCTCAGACAAGGGTCAAATACGGTGTGCTCCACGGACACTCGTGACCAAGAAGGGGAGGGCGGGTGGAGCTGCCGTCGGCTGGTAAGACCCTCCCCCCACCAGCACTGCTCATCGGTCCCGGCCGATGAGGATCGGACAGTACCTTTGTACTCCACGATGATGCAGGTGTCCATCTCGGGGTGGACGCCGTCCATCAGGATCATGAACCGAAGGTTCTCGTCCACCTGCGGTTTCACAACAAACCAACAGCAGTGCGTGTCAGTGGGCTTTCGGGTCAGTCCTGGAGGAAGCTGTCGCTGTCTCTTCACGAAAGGAATCTCCTTGAACCAGGGCTGGGTTTACTGTCCTGTGCGACAGAGTTCTACCAATAAGCCCCCCTTCGATTCCGGCTCGGGGGGCTCTACGGGCGGAGGCTGCCTGTACTCGGAGCCACGCACAGAGAAGACGGGCGGCCGCTGTCTCTTTAACGGGGAAGCAGCGCGCTCGCCTAAACTCCAGCCTGGAAACGGGGGCCGGACAGTGTGAGGAGGACACAGATGTCTGACCTGCTGCCAGGTCCCGAACGGCACAACGTTGATGTTGGTCAGCTGCACGCCGCTGTGGGGCAGATGCCAGAACACAGGCCGCTCCGTGTTGCCCACGTAAATGGGGATGTCCGGCCTCCTCTCCGCCAGCTTCCTCAGGGTCGGGTAGCTAGGACCCAAAGCGTGGAAAGGGCGGCAGGTGAAAAACGGGACCCTCTAGCCTCAGACACAGTCGGCCATGGAGCGAGTGACCACAAACACGGACCCTACCCAGAGTTTTTTCTCAAGGGATTGGCTGGAAGTTTCCTTTTCCATGTGAGAACCTTGTTTTTGTAAATCAAGGGGGACTTATTCAGCAAAGGAGGGTCAGACCGGACAAATGGGACATGTGACCCCCACATTTATGAGTTGACCAGACAGGAGTTAAAAAGAAAAAGCCCATCAAGGAAACGGCTGAGAGGAGTGAAAACCAGGAGATTCAGAGACTTTCCTGGAACAGGCGATTAGCGGCACTCCGAGCCAGCTCCCTGCTGTGATCCTGGGCGGGGAGCTGGCCTTTCGAAATGCCTGAGAACTTTGCCCACACAGACGCCTGGAATTAAAGCCAGATCGCTTTTCAGGACTGGGGTGGGGAATAAAACCGGGCTCGATGACACAGAAAAGTTCGCACCTTCCCCACACTTCAGCGTCTGCCCACAGCAGGCCCCCTCTCAGGGCTTCAGGTGATCGCGTTACGGTAACGGGCGCAATGGAGCAACCGCCTGACGTGGGTGGGCTTGCTCTCTGCACCCGCTGCATAGGGCACCAGGGCTCACTCACACTGTCCTCACACAAGCCACGTCCCTCCCCAGGGCTTTTGCAACACGACCATGGGGACACAGCCACAGGGTCGGGCAAGGCTACTTCCGGCAGAGTTGGCAGGACAAAGCCATCGCCGAGTTCACAAGTAGTTTTTTTTGCTTTCCTCTTTTAAAAAAGATTATATTCCTTTATCTTTAGAGGGGAAGGGAAGAGGGAGAGAAACATCAATGTGTGGTTGCCTCTTGTGTGTCCCCTGTTGGGAACTGGCCTGCAACCCAGGCATGTGCCCTGACTGGGAATCGAACTACGGTTGTTTGGTTCGCAGGCCCGCACTCAATTCACTGAGCTACACCAGCCAGGGCTTTCTTTCCTTTTTATAAATCCTCACCAGAGGATATATTTGATTTCAGAGAGAGAAAGGGAGAGAGAACCATCAGTCAGTTGCCTCCTGTATGCGCCGTGACCGGGGATCAAACCCGCAACCTCTCGGTGTACGAGACAATGCTCTAACCAACTGAGTGCCCGGCCGGGGTCATAAGCAGCTTTTTAACTGTAGCACCGTCATTCCCCCACGGGTTGCGTTCAGTTTACAAGTGTGTGGCAGGTAATTTGTTGCTAAACCAGTCAATTCAGTTTGGAAGCCATTTCCTTTCAGAGAGATAAAGGGGAGATTATCTGTGCTATGGAGATCCTGTGTGCTTTGGAATAGGCAAAACAAGGGACCGGTCAGCTGCCAACAAGGTGCTAACCCTGACCATGAACCCGTCTACCAAAGTATGTTCTCGAGTGAACTGTGTCACGTGAGGCCCCAGAAGCCCTTCTTTTCTCGCCTTGGTGATCACCCGGGTCAGGGTCCCCATGAGGTAGTGGGCTCTGGGTTCAGAGGTGGGGGTGAGCGTGGCTGGGACAGACCAGGACCTGGCAGACCAGGGCCACCTGCTGCGGCCACAAAGAAGGGTTTTCATCTTTTCAGAGTGGCTGGAGGGAAAATCAAAAGGGCGTTGATGTCACCCTGGCCGAGGAGCTCAGTGGGTTGGTGTGTCCTCCCCTATGCCAAGGTTGCAGGTTCGATCCCCGGTCAGGACACATACAGGATCCATCAAGAAGTGGAACAACAAATCGATGCCTCTCTCTCCCCACTTTCCTCTCCTTCTACAATCAATGAAATAAAAGGGCGCGGACATTTCGTGGCACATGAACAGTGCAGTTGAGTCGCTGTGACACTGGCCCTACGGCCGGCAGAGCTGAAAATGGGCGCCGTGTGCTGATTCCCGCCGCGAGCGCGGACGTGAAGCAGGGGGCAAACACCCTGCGACCGCCCTTAACCCCGGACTCCTTACGGAGTGGCGGAGGGAGGCGACGCGCCCGGGCGGGGAGGGTCCCGAGCACCCGCCCTCCACGGCGCAGCCGCTGCTCGCGCGCCCCGGTGCAGGCCTCTCGGACTGCGGCTGCGCAGTGGCAGCGGCCCCCAGCTCGGAGCGGGCCGCGATTGCACGAGACCCCGACAGCCTCTCGGAGGGCCGGGCGCCCCTACCTCAGGTGGTCCGAGTGCATGTGGCTGATGTACACGAGGTCGGCCCTGCACAGCCGCTCCAGCCAGTCGGCCGGCGGCTCGTGGAGCAGCCACCACCCGCGGGCGAAGGCGGGGCCCGTCAGCCAGGGGTCGAACACCATCCGCTTGTCTCCCAGCTTGAGGTCCATGCAGGCGTGCGTCAGGTAGGTCACCTGCGGGAGAGGGTGAGGTGGCGGCGGCCGGCCAGCCGCAGGGGCCCGAGGGGCCCGGGGTTGGGGAGCGCGCAGGCCCTGCTGGAGGACTCGGCTCCTGAGCGCGCGCGGGACCCGGGGAGCCGCCGCCGGGGTCCTGACTTGGGCGCGAGGTCCGGGCCGCTGCTGTGTGTTAGCAGGGAAAGGCTCGCGGACGGTGCTGGGTGTCAGGCCGGTGCCTCAGCTGGTTTCACTCTTGCCGAGTCTGCTCCGGGGGATCCGTTCTCTGGGCAGCCCCCCAAAGCTCCGTGTGCAAGGAGAGGCAGGGAGAGGTGTCCTGACCGGCCTCGGGGGGTTAAATGCAAGACGGGGAGTGATTGCCGATGAGACTGGCTGAGTGGGCAGAAGGCCCCCGAGCAGGCACGTGTGGCTTTCTCTTCTAAGTGACCCCGACACCCCCTTGGGGAGGCCAGGGTGCTCTGAGAATGGCCGTGAACAGGGACTGGGGGCCAGGTGTGACCACAGGTTCCGGTCAGCCCCTCACTCCCTGCCGGTGGCCTGGCGGATCCACAGGGAAAAAAAATATGACCTCGCAGAGGAGGAGGGAGGCCAAGGACCCAAATCCAGAAAAGGAGCCACTGCCCATTTTCACAAGCTTCCCAAATATGGTAGAGAGACCGACTCTCGGCTGTCAGTGCCTCCCCGACGCCTCCCCAAGGCCCCAAGAGCTTCCTCCGGAGGAAATGGGAAACGCACGGGGGCTGTGGTGGGTCGAGGGCAGGCCGGACACATGACTGCGCGTCACTGGAGCCAGTGACTCCGAGCTGCCTCCAACAGCTGCGCGGCCGTCCTCTGGGACTCTCCTTTCATGGCGTTTTTGCTTTGTTTTGTATTTTTCTGGATGTATTTTCTTGCAGTCCCTGCCAAGTTCTGGGGTGCTCCTAAGGACGGTGGCTCGGGAGTTCAGAGCAAGTTTGTGGCACGTCCTACGTGACCCCTCAGAGCTCACCCAGAGTGATGCGGGATGTAAATACATGTGTGCACGGACATCTTAGTTTCCTTTTGTATGTAACATATTCTTGCACATATGTACATGTGTATACATATACGTGCACATGTTAGGCTTTTGGTCTCAAGAAGACTGTGATGTTCACGTCTCCTCACCTGGACCTCCCCAAAGGCCAGCTCCTCAGGGGCTCTGGGCTCCATGTCCCACGGGTTGGGAGGGTTCAGCTCGAGCAGTAAGAGGCCGTTGTCTTCGTCCATTTCAACCACTGGAACGAAAGGGGCACAGGTGTGGGTGGGCTTCTGAGAAGCATCACCGCAGTGGACGTGCGCGGCCCAGGTGGGCAGGGGAAAGTCTGCGCCAGGGGACGCTCACCTGAGCCAAGCGACACCTGCATAGGCCATCTCCTCCCTCACCTCGCACTTCAGGACACAGACAGACAGACGCACACAGACACCCTCACAGCAATTGCAGCGTGACTGACAGGTGAGGGTTCCAGGGGCTGAGGGGACACAGACTGGACGGCGGGGCCCACAGGCCGATGTGAGAGACGGTGTGCAGGAAACAAGAGGAAGAATAGGGGCGCATGCGCCCTGGCTGGTACGGCTCAGTGGACTGAGCTTTGGCTTGCAGACCAAAGGGTCACTGGTTCGATTCCCAGTCAGGGCACTTGTGTGGGTTGTGGCCAGGTCCCCAGTAGGGGGCATGTGAGAGGCAACCACACCTTGATGTCTCTCTCCCTCTCTCCTTTGCATGCGAAGGGCAGGGGCCTGGGAGCGCTGGGCGGTCACAGAGGGACCTGGAGTTGGTGGCCAAGGAGAGTGGTGTTTGAGGCCCATGGGACAGACGTCTGAGTGGGCCACGGACAGGACCAGGTACCGCATTGGGGACAAGGTTGGGTCACTGAAGAACGTTATGCACTTGGCGCCGCCGCCGGGGCCTGCACAGGGTCTGGTGTCCTTCTCCCTTACGAGGACATCCTAACCTTTCGTAGGCGAGGTGGGGCACTTGTCTGCAAGTCCCGATGAAGTTAGGCAAGGGCAAATGTCACACGACTTCACTTGTGTGTGGAGCATAAAAAGAAATCTGAACCAGCCAAACGGAACCGAGACTCCTAGAAAGAACAGACTGACGGTGGCCGGGGCAGGGAGCAGGGAGGGAGTGGGCGGAAAGGGTGAAGGGGACCAGGTGGACAATGTGGTGACGACGCTGCACGGTGACGGAAGGGTCCTAGACCGAGAGTGGTGACCGCACCGGAAGGAGTCCCAGTGGTGGACCACGAGGTTGTACACCTGAAACCAGTGGAATATCGTGCGCCAGGTGTACTTTTCAAACGCAGAGTAAGACCCTAAAACGATGAAGGACGTCACAGTCCCTTAGGCCTTGCGATTCTGAGTGGCCACAGACCTCGCTCTTACGTACAGCGCGTATTGCTCCGGCCAGAGACGAGCGAGCAGAGGTGACTGCTGGGACTTCTGAGCACCCTTTTCTGCCTGACAGAGGGGGGCAGACTGGAGGGCCCTGCACCGTCTGCCTTCTCCCTGGCCTCCTCTTGCTCAGAACTGGGCGGCCATGCCTGGGGGGCAGCAGCCATCTTGGGGTCCTCGGGGGGAAGGAGCAGGAAGAGGGAAAGGACGCGGCACCCTGGTAGGCCACGGAGCTGCCGCGCTGCCTGGGACGGTCTGTCTGTCTGGCGGCTTCCTGTGACGCAGGAAAGGCCACTCCTGTATGGTCAGGCCTCTCGTCTGGGTTTCCTGCTGCCCCAGCGAAAGCAGTGCCTGACGGCTGAAGCGAGGGGGAGTCAGGTCAGAACCCGCTCAGCAGGACAGCAGTGAGACCCCGGGGACCCACCACGGGGGGAGACGGGGCCGTGCGTGAGAGCTCAGCGCCCTGGCGGCCGCCTTAGAGCCACACTCCCTCACTTAGTAGCTGGGCGACCCTGGGCAGGTTGCTTGACGTCTCTGTTCTTCAGGGTTTTCACCTTTA
>PVKM010042153.1:0-12887 GCA_004027735.1 Carollia perspicillata | reverse complement strand
GGGTGGGGAGATGAGTTGACTGCAAAGGGTCAGTGAGAGGGGCTTGTCGGTGAGTGAGGGAATTGCTCCCTCTTGCAGTCATGGTGGCTACATGCATTTGTCAAAACTCATAAAACAGGGTAACAAACCTGTGAATTTTGCCGAACATACATGAAACATAAATTAATAAAAATTTAGAAATCACCTTTAAGGCATAAATGGAAACTTAAATGAATGAGAAGAATATCTGATGAAAAGAGCCAGTGCGTGTAGAGTGTGAAGGAGTAGATACAGAGGTACACTAGTCAATAGGGTGAGCTCCCAGAAAAGGGAGGGGACAGACTGTGAGACGCAGGTAGGCCGCTGGCTTCATACGCACATTTCCTTTGTTGTGGGAATTGTTGAGAAAGGTGTGGGAGCAGAGGCAGGGAAGTTTGGAGATTTGCGGTTGAAGATAAACAGAAATTTTGGGCAAAAGTTATGGCAAAGGGTTTTGATCTTGACCAGTTCCAACCAACTGATGCTAGCTAATTAGTGGGCTTGTTCAGAAGAATTAAGGGCTTAGCAAATGGGAAGGCCAGGATCCAGTAGCCACGTCTGCCATAGGTTTTCGACAACCAGTTCCCTCTGTTACTCCATCTAATGCCCTGTAATCAATCGCTGACTCATGTATTTGTTCTGTACACACTCTCTTCTCTGTCTACAGTGACCTTTTTTCCACTTCTCTTCTGTGGTCACTTCAGTGTTACTCTTCTCAAAGTCCTACGCTTCACCATCACCTTAAGCATGCCCTTCCTATACTCACCAGGAACAGAGGAGGTGTCCCTGTGAGCTCGTATAGGATCCTCTACATACCTCTCCATAGCAGGAACCACATTTGATTGTGAGCACCCATCCTGCCTCTCCCACTAGTCTAGGTGTTCCTTGAAGAGAAAGTCTGTGACTTCAGTACTTAACCTAAGAGGTAGACAATAAATGCTTTTTGAGTGAACAAGTGAAATGAACGAGTGGATGGATGAATGAAATGAAGATGGCGCCAATGTAGTGTGTGTGTCTTAACTAGGATTCCCTGGAAGCAGAGGCTAAAAGGCCCTCTTGTGCACATTGTTTATTGAGGAACTGCTCTGAAGTAAAACTCGTAAGGAAGTAAGGACAGCAGGACAGGCAAAGACGAGGCTTCGGCAAAATCCCTGAGCCCGAGCCCACAGGCAGCTGTGGCTGATCGGAGGCACCACAGAGGTATCCTGCTCTGAGACAGGGACTCCTCTTTACTCTGCCTTTGTCATTGTCTGTGGCCACCCCTGGAGAGAGGATGTAACTTGCCAGTTACTTTTAAGGTGGGGCCCAACAGCCAGCCGAGGTGAATTGTCCCAACAATAATGCAACAATGGGCCCTGGCTGGTGTAGCTCAGTGGATTGAACACGGGCCTGCAAACCAAAGGATTGAGGTTCGAGTCCCAGCCAGGGCACATGCCTGGGTTGCAGGCCAGTTCCCAGCAGAGGATGCATGAGAAGCAACCATTCATTGATATTTCTCTCCCTCTCTCCTTCCCTTCCCCTCTAAATTAGATAAATAAAATAAAATGTAAAAAAAAAGAATACAACAGTGAGCTGTGGGCAGCCAATGGGCACAGCAGCCAAGGGATGGGTATACTGGCCTGGACACAATCGGTGTTCTGCAGTGTGACAGAACAGGACAATGGTAAAGGGGTGATGGGGACACAGAGAGACCTTGGATCAGGTGACTTCTGCGACATAGGGAGATGATGAAGAAAGAAGGGAAACGAGAAGAAAGAGAGAAGGGACCCTCTTCTTCCCAACCCCCCAACCCTGACCCTACACGCTCCTTTCCTAAGCAAGGGTCAGCTGCGCGCATTGGCACGGGTACCACAGGGAGGTGTGTGCGTGGCCAGCTGGATGCCCCTGAAAAGAAGGGCTGGCTTTATAGGGAGCCAGAGTGGGCTCCACTTGGTCCCCCTCTTATGTAGTCAAATATCTTCAACAGTGGAACACGTGGAGAAAATCTAGCTCAACGAAAAATACCTCCTGCAGACCTAGAACAACCGAAGGAGACTTAATAGAATTGCCAAGGACAGCACTTCCATCTCTGAAAAAAGGTGAAGCTGGGCAGGTAGAATGACCCCTGGGACCACTTTTAATAATCTTCTACCTGTGGAGGTGTAGCTGTCCAAAACAGCCAGTTTCCTGACAGAAAGCCCTGTCCCCTCGACTGGCATTTTGCTTGCTCGGAAAATGAGTTTTGAGCCTTTGGAGGATCGAAGCAGGTGGTGGTATTTACAGCCCAGCCTTACTGTCCAGTGGCTAAGTGTAGTCTAATTCTGACAGATGGCTCTCAGGGGAAATTTTCTTTCAGATTGGATTATGCTTCCATGCTGAAATGCTCTAATTAAGGGGAGTCTATAAACAAAATGGGGGAGTGCAAGGGAGAGGAAGGTAGGCTGCTTCTTAGGAGGCTGCTCTGGAAAATGGCCATGGTGGAGATCTCGATCTCCCCAGCCCCACACGCGCAGCCTCGCTGAGAATCTAGGCCACCGCTTTGCTGAAAACATGGCCGTGCTGGGTGAGCCGCCCGCTCTCAGCAAGGAGCTGGGACTTCTTCTCCTAGGCGGTTCTGCCTCTCTAGTCTCCCCTCCAGTCAGCTTCCTTCTTTGTTAACTGTCTTATTAATTAACTTTGTGACTCTCTTGGGGTGTAACTTCCAGAATAATTGTATCATTAAAGTGAGTATGACTGATTGTTTTAAAAGCCCCATTCAGCTGTGTTTCACATTGCTAAGCTTGGATCAGGTGACCTTGTCTCTGATCCAAGGTCTTTTCTAAGTCCAATACTTTGGTTTTTTAAATATTTAACACTTAAGATATGGCTCTAGAACATTTCTTAATTCTTACCAGTTTGAGACCTAAGTAGCTATAGGAAAAGTACATTTCGTTGTCAGATACTGAAGGATGGATTCTACAGGAATAGCTTTAGAAAAATGTAGTTTGTAAGTCAGGAAGTGAGTGCCAGTTTTGTCTCCATCATTTAGTCAACAGATATTTTTGAAAACTCACTACGTGCTAGGCAGTGTACTAGGCATCAGTATATAATGATCCCTACTCATTTCAAATTGTGGCCTTGGGAGATGGGCAGTCACAAAGAAGGGACAGATAGAAAACAAAAAATTGTACTGATAATTATTTACGTGTGGGGTTGGTGCTGTGAAGGAGACATAGGCTAGACCAAACCTAGCCTGGTGCATCAGAAGATGCTTGGAGGAGGTAACACTGAAGCTGAGACTGAAGGAAGGTTAGCAGTTCACCTGGAAGGGCAAAGTCCCAGGCAAGAGAAATTGGCATGTGCAAAGGCCCCACAACAGAAACAATTTTGGCAAGTTCCAAGAGTAGAAAGAAAGGTTAAAAGTGGGGAAACAAGATGGAAAAGAGACTAGGATTTGGGCAGGAGCAAGAATACATAGGGTGTTGACGGTGAGAATAAGTCTTTGGGTCTTTATTTTATGAGTAAATTTGAAGAATTTTGAGTAGTGAAACGACACAAATAGATCTGTGTTCTCAGAAGATCGCTTTGGCTGTCGTGCAGAGAATGGCAAAGAGGGGACAGCAAGGAAGGGTCAGGCCAGGATGGGGATGGTTTTTCTCACCAGGATAGTGGTAATAGGAACGGAGAACAGCAAATTCCAGAAAATTTTTAAGTTTTATTGAGGAAGGAGGCCTCCCCAAAAGGAATTTATTTATAAAAAAAATTGTGCATTTATTCTTACATTTTTAAACTTTAGTCACCTTCAAAGTACTCTCCATTTGATGCAGTACATCTACTGAGACATTCTCCCACTGCTTAGAGCAGTTTTTGAACTCGTTGATTTTGATGCCTTTTAGTGCTTCTGCTGTTTTTAGTTTCACCTCTTCCACATTGGCAAAATGTTTCCCTTTGAAGACTTTTTTATTTGGGGAAACAACAAAAAAAAGTCGCTTGGGGTGAGAGCCAGTGAATGGTGGGGGTGAGGCACAGGGGTCATGCCATTCTGGACAAAAACTGCTGAACACTCAGCACTGTGTGGGCAGGTGTGCTCATAAATCGCCCATCATGAAATGGGCAGATGCATTGAAAAAGTCTTCAAAAGAATTTGCTGAAGCCAAACGCAGCCTCTCACAACAATACCAGCTAGTACACTGATACAAAAGGATTCCTAGAACACTCAGCTAGCTGGGAAGCCTGTACTACAAGGGGCCTGCCCTCCAGAAGATAATTCCATTCTTTGGGAGGGTCCCTTCTCATTTAATAAACTGTATATGTTTAAGGTTTGCAATTTGACAGTATTTGACATGTATACATTTGTGAAACCATCACCACAATCAAAATAAGGAGCAAATTTGTTACCCCAAAACTTGTTATGTGCCCCTGTGTAATCTTTTCCTATCTCCCTTCCCTGCTGCCCATCATCCACCCATTAGCAATTGCCAATCTGGATTACATCATTATAGGTTAGTTGGGATTTTTCTAGAATTTTATATGCATAAGAACCATATAGTATGTTCTCTCTCTTGCTTGGCTCTGTCCATTAAAATAATTACTTTCAGATTCATCCATGTTTCTGTGTGTATTAATAGTTCAGTACTTGTGTTGTTGGGTACTATATTGTTGCATGGATATACCACTACTTGTTCATCTATTGCATATTTTGATTATTATTTTTTAATTTCATTTAATGGCAAATGTCTGTGTTTTTATTTTAATTAAGTTTATTGGGATGACACTGGTTAATAAAGGTATTAGATTACTTGGATTATTTTCACTGTAGAACTATTGCAAATAAAGCTGCTGTCAGCATTCATGTGTTTCGTATGAGCGCATGCTTTCATTTTTCTCTTGTAATTACCCAGGAGTGGAACCGCTGGATCACAGGGTAGGTGTATGTTTGCCTTTCTAGGGAACCGCCACACAGTTTGCCGAGACGGTCATGCCTTTCTGCATCCACGCTGGCCGTGTGTGAGAGTTCTCACTCTACATTCTCGCCAGCACTGGGCAGGGCCAGTCTTCAATTTTAGATATTCTAAGAGTGGAGTCTCACTGAGGTTTAATTTGCATTTCCCTACTGACTTAGACGTTGAGCATCTTCTCCTGTGCTTATTTGCGACCTGTTCCCTGTTGAAGTGCCCATTCATGTCTCCCGTCCATTTTAATTGGGTTACTTGTTTTTAATTGCTGTGTTGTGAGAATTGTTTATGTATTCTGGATGCCAGTCTTTTACTGAATATATGAACTGCAGATACTTTCTCCCAAGCTATGGTGTTTATTTTTATTCTCTTAACATTGTCTTTGAAAGGGAGAAGTTCTTAATTTTAAGTCCATTTTATCAATTTAATCTTCAGAGAGTACACATGTAGGAGTATATTTGCCTCATTCAAATTTACAAGTATGATTTTCTCCTGTTTTCTTTTAGAAGTTCTATACTTTAAGCTCTTATGTTTGTGACCATGATCCACTTTGAGTGATTTTTATACGTGCTATGAAGCATGGGTTAGAGTTTTCTATTGGTATTGAATTGTTCCAGCACCACTGTTGAAAAGACTATCCTTTATCTAACCGCCTTTTGTACTTTGGAAGAAAATTAAGTGATCACATATATGGGTCTGTTTGTGGACTCTATTCTTACTCATTGTTCTATCTGTGTATCTTCACTCTAAAACCACAGTGTCTTGATTATTGTAGATTTATAATAATTCCTGAAATCAGGTAATATAATTGCTCCAACTTTGTCCTACTTTCTCAAAGTGGTTTTGATTACTCTAGGTCCTTCAAATTTCTCTATGAATTTTAAAATCAACATCTGTTTTTACACACACACACCCTGTTGGAATTTTGCTTGGGGTTGCATTGACAATAAAACCACTTTGGAAAGAGTAGACATCTTAAAAACATTGAGTCCTCCCGGTCACAAACAGTGTATATCTTTCCATTTAATGTACCTTTGATTTATTTCTGCAGTGTTTTAGGCCACACATCTCTAGGACTCTCTCAACGTTCATCTCTCTCCTCTCTGATAATCTGCCTGAGAAACTCTAACTGCGTTGGCCTTTTCAAACTCCCAAGTTCATTTCCTCAACTCAGGGAACCCAGTAGGCTGTGCGTGGATCCGCACCTCTCTGTGCTGTGTCTTGAAAATTCTTTTGGTGTAGTGAGCAGGGGCAATTGTAGGAGCCACCTCAGTTGTTTCCTGTCACTCAAATATGACTTCATGGTCTGATCTCCAGTGTCTTGGAAACCATTGTTTTCATATACTTTGTCCAGATTTTTTGTTGTTTCAAATGTGAGGATCAATTCATTTCCTGTGTCTATGTCATTGTCAGAAGTCATTCATTTTCTATGAGACTTGAAGAATGGAAGTAGTCAAAGATTTTCTGGTTTCCAGCACGAGCAGCTTCAAGGAAGGTGTTGGTATTTACTGAGGTAGAAAGAATTAGGTGAAGAATAGAGGAGTGTATTGTTGTTGTATTATAAGATCACGTATTCCATTTTTAATGTATTCAGTTTGTATTTTCAGTGAAACATTAAAGTGTAAAAAATAAAAGCAATTGGATATACGAGGCTGGAGTTCAGAGGTAGGGTCTCAGTTGGAAATATTAATTTGTGAATTGTCAACATATACCGTTCATGGTATTTAAATCATAGAGGCCGATGAAGTTACTTAAAGGTAGAATCTAGAGTAAAGAAAGAAGAGGGTGCGGGACCAATTGCTCAGACTTTAACCTGAAATGGAATAGCCAACGAGGTAAAAGGGAAATGGTTGATTGTGTCATGGAAGTTACCAGAAGAATGTTTCGAGGAACTGTGAGTGGCCAGGTAGGTCAGAAGCTAAACTGATATCAATTAAGAAAGGACTGGAAAGAAACCATTGGATTCTGTGGCATGAAGGTGTCTTGGGCGCTGTAGTCAGGGAAGTCAGCTGTAAGGCCAGAAGCCAGGTTGGAGAAGACTGAAAAACAGATGAAAGGCAGAATGTTTACATAGTTCTGTGACACTTCGGGCTGCAAAGAGAGGGAGAGGGGTTGGATACGGAGGGTTTTGTCAGGATGGAGGGACAGGCAGTTTAAATGCTGACGGGTAAGAGCCAGTAGAGTGGGGCAGCTTAAAGATGGAAGGAAGAGAGGGTGAGCAGTAGAGGGCGCCCGGCGGCTGGCTGGCCATTGGAAGGTGGGCGTGCATGGGAGCCGGAACAGAGGTGGTGGATCACCTTTGGAGCGGCCTCTTCCTCCCAAGTCACCCCTGGGAAGGAGAGGCCCTGCAGAGGCAGGAAGTCAAGTGTAGCCCCATGTAGTGGCTCTGTTTTCTCTGTGGAGTATGAGACAGAGCTGTGTGCGGGGAGTGCCTATGAAGTAGCCTCTGTCCTTGGGGAGCATGGGGTGCTTTAGGGTCCCCTAGTCTGATGATTCCTTTCCCAGTAACTACAAAATACAACTTGTGAAATTCAGTCTCACTTTATCTGTGGTATCTTTTCAAAAGTAATTCATTGGTTTTTTTTCTTCAGTAGGTAATTTGTGCAACACAGAAAACTTGAGTAGAAACACAAGGGTAGATAATCGTGAGTACAGTCACCCAGCATCCCTTTGCCCAGAGACATCCACCGTTAAAATTTGGACATGTCTTTCCTATATAATCTCTGTCTATGGCTCTTCATTTGAAATTTTGACATGGCTGTGACACGATTTGGTCAGCTTCTTTGAGTTAATTTAAGGAAAGAAGCAGACTGCACAGGTGTGTATCTCAGAGAAACCCCTTTGTGGGAGGTCGGGGCTCCTGTCCCTGAAGAGCCAGATAGGGGTTTGTTCCCTGCATCCACGTTTCCTGAGGTCAAGGCCTCCTGAGCAGCCAGACAACCCTGAACAAACTCAAATCCAGTGTGCCGCCTTTAGAGGACACTTGTCTGGCTTCTTCTGTCTGTGCAGGCACAGTCAGTGTGTCCAAAAGAGAAGCTGGCAGTGATCAGTTAACCAATCCTACTTTCAAACAGTTCTTATGAAACTATTCCTATCCAAGTAGGGAAATGCTGCAGGCGCAGCCCCGTGGGTCTCAGGGCCAGCATCCCTGCACTGAAGGATGCCGCTGGCGCTGGGGAGTGAGGAAGTGTGGGGAGTAAGGGTATGAAATGCTTCTACTTTGGCCTTGAGGGGAGAGTCTCACTATTCACAACAAGCTGTGGACGGCAGCGTGTTGAGGGGATGGGAAGCCAGAGGAAATTTGGGCATTTTGCCATATTGAGAAAGAGATCAACAACTCAGGAAGAGCAGAACATAATGGTACGGTCAAGGCCCAGTGAAGAATTTGTTCTTTCAATGGACATTGTCAGTCAGGCTATATGCTAGGCACTGGGGTGCCCATAGAAACTGAAGGAGGAGACTACAAGCTGGCTAAGTCTGCGGCATCTGAGCAGGAAGCAATTCCAAGAATAAGGAGCTGGTCTCTACCTCCATTTATTCCCTCTCACTCAGGAAGAGTGAGGGGAGGGGAGAGAAAACAGTTCCTAGTAAGGGACTTCCCCAATCCCTAGGTTTCACATTCAGAGAAGCGTTCGGCATGAAAAGGAGTAAATTCAGCATAGGGTCCGTCCGTCAGGTCATAGAATGTTTAGTAACAACAGTTTGACCACACTCTTCTAGAACAAAAATAGGGGATCCCCCTTCAAAGATGGACACGGGCTCCAGGAAACCACCTGAGAGCCTTGTGTTGGCCACTGTACCTACCTCATCACCCTCCCCAGTCTCTGTGAATCTGTTCCCAAAAAGAAATGTCACCAGATGGCCCTGCAAATGTTACCTGGCCATCATCAGCGCGACTTCACCCAAAAAAGGGAGATAAGAGAGAATCTAATTCATAGTTCATTGCTTTCATGTCAAGACAGTGTAGGATATTTCCCTGGGCCTTTAGTTCTTTCTTAACACAATGGACTGGCCAGTAAGGTCCATAATTGTGCTGCTACTAAAGAATATGACTTTCACATCTAATGGAGGAGGGTCCCAGGGACTCAGAACTCCTCCCTTGTTAGCATTTAGTGTCGATTCTACTGCCCCGGGCTTCCTGCTCTGAGCACTCCAGGGCATTCTGGGTACCTTGAGCTATTTTTAGCATTTAATCCTTTCCAGGTATCAGAGCCATCGGACCTTGTTTATGTTTGTTTTTAAAGGAGAATCCTTCTGAATTTTTAGATTGTGGGTGGGTAGTTTTTAAGGATTGAACTGGTCCTTTTTAAAAAACGGGCTTTTCTCCTACTGTCTCTCAGATTTCATTCTCAGGCGTAGGCCTCAGGTCCGGCCCTGGCTCTGGTCTGTGTATTTCTGCATTGTAGCAGTGACAGAAAGGAACAGAGGTCCGTTCGATCCTGGAGAAAGAAAGGGAAGCTGCCCTCCACCAGCTGAGGAGCTTACCGGACCAGAGCCAGGGGTGGGATGGGGAGAGCTGTGCCCGGCTCCCAGGCAAAGAGACCACACATCCTGATGTGGTTTTCAGCTCCCCACCACTTTTTGAGGAGTGGCTTCCAAAGAAGCCATGAAAAGTTAGAAATGGGTTTGGAATAGGAGCGCTCTCCTCACTGGAGCTTAAAAACCAAGGTTGCCGGGGGCTGGGAGAGGGGAATTGGGGGGTTCCAGCTTATGGGTAGAGTGTCTGGGATGAGGCAGAGCTCTGGATGTGGATAGTGGTGGTGCTCCACACCACATTGTGAATGCACTTAATTCTACCGAATTAATACAATTACAAATGGCTAAGATGGCAAATTTTGTGTAACGTGTATTTTACTCTAATTTGAAAAATATACGCAAAAACAAAAATCGCCTGCCGGATGTGAAAGAGCCGTGGAGCCAGCAGAGGGGAGCCAGACCAGAGTGCACAGGGCCGGTTGCCCTGCCTCAGCCGGGGCCTGAAGGAGGCCCCTGAGTGTGGCTCCTCCTCGTCTCGGAACAGGCCCAGGCAGTGAGGGCTGGTCTGGCCTCAGCTCCTGGGGGCCTGGGTCGTCACCCTACCAACACCTGTCCTAACAAAACTCCCCCATTTTTTTCTCACTCTCTTCCCCCATTTCGGACTTCCCATACTGTCCTTCTGCCATGTTCTCTCCTGGGTGCTGGGTAGACCCAGTGGGGATGCAAAACAAAACTCTTGTTTAAAAAAGGTTTTACTCCTCTGTAAAAACATCAGTGTGGTTAAGGAACAGCTGCATTGTGGTTGAGCCCTCTAGACTCTGAGTGCTGGCTGGGGCGGAGTCCTGGCCAGTTTCCCCCAGAGGAAGGAGGGGGTCTCGGAGTGACACACACTTCCTATGTGCCAGACTCTGGGCTCAATGACGTGTTTTCCAATTAATGGTCACAAAAGCGAAGTAGGTATTGTACCCATTTTACATAAGAGGAAACTGAGGTATAGTGGGACTTATTGCTTTTGCTTTTAGAGAGAAGGGAAGGGAGGGAGAAAGATAAGGAGAGAAATGTCCATGCAAGAGAGAAACACCAACTGGCCACTTCTCACATGTACCCCAGCTGGGAATTGAGCCCAAAACCCAGGCACGTGCCCCAACCAGGAGTTGAACTGGTGACCTCTTGCTCTGTGGGATGATGCTGAACCAACTGTGGGATGACGCTGAGTCACACTGGTGAGGGTAGGGTTCATTACTTGCCTAAGGTCACACGAGTAATAAGGGGCAAAACCAAGTTTGAATGTCAGCCTGTTTAAAGCCTGTGTGCCAGAACCATTATACCACCCTTCAGAATATCGGCTCTAGTATGAAAATATGTTTGGAATAATGCTCTCGCCAACTCTGGAATAGAAATGAGTTTGTGTTTTGATTGGTCTCTGTCTAGCATGCTCACCAGAGGTGGCTCCCCTGCTCCCTGGGGGTCACTCATGCCAGGGAGACCACCCACAACTCCTTTCCCCGCTGTGTGTTTTCCGATGAATGGATGTTCCATCAGAGCCAGAACAAGGAACAGGCTGGCCAGACAGATGTCCAGAGAACTAATCAATAAAGGAGGCTGAAACACTGAGGAAGAGGAAACTATTAATCAGTATTTCTCTCCAGGAGAGTATTACATTCAGTTGGAAATAATACTTTAATAAGCCAGTGAAGGAGAGCAGTGGCTGGCATTCCCAAGTAGGTCAGGCTGCAATGAATGCTCACTAAGCTGTCTTCTGAAGATCTGGGCCCAGTTAGCTGTGGGCTTTGGGCTTGACGGTTCAGATGATAGTGGGGAGCCCAGTACCGCCCCCCACAACCTGCTTTCTTGAGCCATCAGAGTGGTCAGCTTCTCTTCTAGTAAACACTGAACAGGCATGTGAAGAATACCAGTTTGAAGGATGGCCACAGTCAGCTCCTGCCTGAGCTGCCCACCTGCACTGGTCCGTCCTGCATGCCACAAGCCTCCGTCCCCGTCGGCTCCCTTCTGCGTCGTAGACACGTACCTCCAAAATGCAGGGCTGTGGCCTGTGCTGACTTCCTCCACCTCCCTTATCTCGAGGCTTGTTGGCTGAGGCCTGGCTCTGTCTTCCTGCAGGTCCAGTGCTCTCAGCTCTCAGTGCCCAGTCCCCAGCTCCTCCTTTCCTAACTGGCATTGCTTTTGTTGCCCCACCCATTTTCAACCCAAGAGCAGGATGGCACCCGAAGAGGTGAAGGCTACATGCATTTCCACACTGCCTAAAAGCAAACAGAGGAACTTCCACCTGTGACCAGCACTGTAACTAATGTATAAAACCACTGTTTTGAGTGAGTGTTTTCTCTGACACCATCCCCAACCCTCTGCCTATTTGTGAGTGATGGTCACGTCCAAAGTGGGGGTGAGCATCATCTCGGTAATAAAACTAATGATTTGTATATGATGTGCTTCTCTTAAAAATATCCAGAACAAAGTTACCACCTTTAGAAAGCCCTGCTTTTTATATAAGTAGGTAGGGTTTTAAAAATAATTTTTAGCGATTGTTTTTTGTACCTTGAAAAAAATGAAATGGTAAGTATTGCCTATTTCTTTATGGTTGAATATCATGAACTTTTGATGAGGAAACTAAAAGCCCAATAGTTTCTGAGATCTTCAGTACAAATAAAGTATGACCTGTGTGTTGTTTGGGGCAGTGGCTCTGTTTTCAAAATCCTGGACTCATTGGCCAGAGAGGTGGCTAGCTAGGAGCACAAGCTCCCACTGTCAGCACAAGAGAGCCCTGGGCTTTGAGCAGCCTGCCTGACAGCAGTGACGATGCCCGATGCAGTGGGGATGCTGGCCTACTTTCAAGAGCAGCTCCTGAGCTACAGGCTCCCCACATGGGAGCGGCGTATCGGACTGGAGCTGCAGACTGCTCCTTCCCTGCCCAGAGCCTTGGCCTGTCATCATTGATTTTTATGGGGAAAGAAAGCATTCCCTTTTGTAAACACCACACGAGCATCTTCAATAAGGTGATGTAATGGAATTAATGATGTACTTTCCAGAGTCCTCATCGATTCGGAAGATGGAAGTGGAAACTCGAGATGAGGCTAAGCTCTATTGTGTCAACATTTGGCTGCTCTCGTAAGCAAAGTACCCTCAGACAGTAGGCTTACTTGAAAGATAGGCTGGTACTTGAATCCCCAGGGCTGCGAGGACTCCGTCTGTGTTACAGACATCCCCAGGAGTGTGACAGGCTGAGAGGGAGGAGAAAGGGAAAAAAATAATAATAAGCAACCAACTACTCGGTATCGGAGCCTGCTGTTTGAGTGAGCTGGTGGTGATTGGTTTGTGATAGTCTGCTCCAGGGAATAAACTGCACAGGAGCGATGGGCTCAGGATGGGGTGAGGGGAGCAGAAGGACCACTAGACCTGGCGTTTCTTTGCAGGTGTCACCTGGAGCTGGAATTGGAATTCCAGGATTGTGCTGTGTGCGTTTCT
>PVKM010042152.1:0-12883 GCA_004027735.1 Carollia perspicillata | reverse complement strand
CCTTCCAACTGCTAAATAATATTTCATTGTGTAAATGTACTACAGTTTTTTATTTACTCATCTGTTAATGGACACGAGTTGCTTGGGTTGCTTCCATATTCAAGTATTATAAATAATGCTGCAATGAACATAGGGGTATGTATATTCTTTCAAATTAGTGGTTTGAAATTCTTTGTATATATTCCCAGAAATGGAATCACCGGGTCACAGGCAGTTTTATTTTTAATTTTTGATAAATCTCCACACTGTTTTCTATAGTGGTTGGAACAATTTGCACTCCTACCAACAGCAAAATTGTTTCCTTTTCTCCACATCCTAACCTGCGCTTGTTGGTTTTTGACTTTTGTTAATAACCATTCTGACATGTGTGAAATGATACCTAATTATGGTTTTAATTTATATCTCTCTGATGATTAATGACATTAAGCAATCTGTATTTTAACAAGTCACCCAGGTGGTGCTAATATTGGCTAAAATTTTAGAAGTATTTTGAACTGTAAAAACTATACTTTTTAAGTGATTCTAAATGACTTGCTCTAGGCAAGATTTTGAAGATGTACAGACATTTGTATAACATGCTTTAATAATAGGTTGTAGATGGAATTGAAAGGAGAAATGAACCCGCAATTGTTAGTAGGTAATGATTGTGTCCAAAGAATACCCAGAACAATTTATTGACAAATTAATTAAATTAGGAAGTTTAGCACAGTTGTTTTAAGATTAGCGTACATATTTTGTCTATATTTCTATGTATAATCAAAAAACAATTAAAACATAATTATAAAATGTATTGTTTAAAATTTAAATAAAACAAAAATTGAGAAAAAAATTAAAAATGTGTAAATGTAAGAAATATAACTTAGAAAGCTCTAATGAAAAACATTAAAGATTATCTAAATAGTTTAATATATCTAGTTCTTGCATAGAAAGATTTACTGTCATTTTTTAGGGAAGAACAAAGAGAAGGAAACATCAATGTGTGGTTGCCTCCGGTGCACCCCCTACTGGGGACCTCTGCTGCAACCCAGGGATGTGCCCTGACTGGAAATCGAACCTGCTCACAGGCCATCAATCAATCCACTGAGCCACACAAGCAAGAGGGCAGATTTACTACCTTAAGAACATCATCCTCTCAAACTTTTACTAGAAATTTAATGATATTCTAGTAAAATTCCAAGTAGAGATTTTATGATCTTGGCTGGTTATTTCTAAATTGAACATAGGTAAGCAAAGATCAAAGAAATGCCAAGGCTGTCTGAAGAAAGAAGGGGGTTACTCAATAATATTTCAAAATTTATTATGAATCTATAGTAGACACAGCAGTCTGTTCAGGTGATGAGAAGACAAATTGAGGGCAATAAAATAAAAGTTTTGAGGAAACTTTTGATATGTGAAAATATTGGTATGTGACAAAGTTAGCATGGTAGATTGTCAAGAATAAAATAGACTGAACAATTAGGCAGCTAGAATAAAATGTTTGTCCTTATAAAAAAAGAAAGAATGATGTAAGAATAGGAGGGAGGGAGAAACAAAAAAGGGAGGGAGGAAGGAAAAGAGGAAATATATCCAAACCTCTTAGAAAAGTATAGGTAAACATTTATAAGCTTGATGTAAGGGAGGATATCTTAACCCCCTTTCAAAAAAATGTCAATATAATACTAACATATATTCATGCATGTCTATGTGTATATAAATTAAATGTGTTAAAATTGAGATATTCCATTTATTAAAAGGTAGTTATGAACTAGAAGGTAAATGTAATATACATTTTAGGTTTAATATTTAAAAATTTTAGTAACCATTAAAGCCTGAACACAGATCTATAAGAATGAAAGCATTGTAAATAATCAGTAGGTACGCACATGCTTCCATTGGCACACATTGTCAACATGGGTAAAACCAAGAATATGTTAATAATCATACCAATTAAACATAGAAACCATCTGTTAAGAATGGTAAATGAGATGATCTTACCTTTCATGGAAAATAACATATGTGTGGTCTCTCATACACACACACACAGAACCCACACAAATCATTGATCAGAAAAAGGAAAATTTAAATCAAAATAAGAATTTCTATGAACCTGGGAATAATTAAAACCTAATATAGTAATGAAATGTTAGAAAAATATTAAGAATTTTTCCTCTGGTAGGCATGTAAATTGTTAAAATAATTTTGGACCAAAATTGGCATTATTTAAAAAAATTAAGATTATTAGGAGTCATTCCACTTTTATCTATACATGCAGGAGAAAATGTACATTAAAAGTAAGAAGTAGATACAAAAATCTGCAATAAGTATTATCAATAGTGAAAAAAATTGAAAACAACCCAAATATCAGACTAAATGATGAGAAATTAATTTTAGTATACCAATATAACAGAACATTATTACCTAGTGAAGATTAAATATACTTATATAAAATAACATAGACACATTTTCAATACTAATCTTCAACTGATATAACTAATTCTCAGATGATTTTCATCTTCTTGCATTTCAAGAACAGATAAAATTAAATGTACAAGTAAACACATACATATGCATATGGAATAACCAAGAATCACTAAAGGAATGATGTGCACACCTAGTAAGGTGCTGGCAAAATTTAACAACAGGCTCTCTAAGAAAAGCATAAAAAGTGCTGATCTGTAGCATTTATAAAGTTCTGTGATGCAACTACTCCCACTGTGGCAACATCAAACTGCAAATGTGAAACCAGAATCAAGCAACAGGGAGAAATGAATACCTGTCTATCTATTGTCTGAGTGGGTTCACCTATCAATGAGAAATGAAGAGCTAACTATTGTCCTTCTAACTCTGCTTCCTTATAGTCAATAATTGTCCCTTCCCTTCAATTTGTTCACTGAAACATCAACCCCAACCTTTTCTAGGATAACCTATCTATGTAATGCAAGGAATCTCTCCTCACCTCACTGAAAATTATCAACCACTCTGCAGGTACTCTCTTTGTCTTTCTTCTTAACTTTGTTGACATTTCAAAGTTATGGTGTCTGCATTTTTTTAAGTTCACATCAAGCTGTTGTGTCCTAAACTGAATGTAGTTTCCAGCTTTGTTAGCTATATTTGATATAATGTAATAATATGATCCTTTCAAAGAAAAAAATCAGAAAACAATGAGATGCATATTCAAATGTATCCTAAAAATATGTATCAAATCCTAAAGATAAAGCACATTCACAGGCCCAGCTCAGACCTGTAGAAAGTAGCACAATGCCTTTCCCAAAGTAGATACTCACTTTAGTTTTATTGAACAGTCTTGAAAATCTCAGTCTCTAAAGGATCTCATTTTCCTGCTATTTTTTACAACCACACACATGCAACACCTGTGAAACTATCACCATCATCAAGATAATAAACACACCCAACACCTCCTAGAGTTTCGCTGTGTCCCTTTGTTGTAGTGGTGTTTATGTTATGTTATGTTATGTTATGTTATGTGTTCATCTCTTTCTGTGTGGGGGGGGAGGAGACTTAATATGAGATCTTCTATTGAGATTATCTCAATTTTAGACACTTTAGAGTTTTATTGAATTCTCATTCAATTTTTAAAAATCTGATTGAAAACTTTGCATTGAAAATTAGCAGAACTACAATAGTTTATTCAAGCCATCACTTACATTTGTGGTATTTATTCAAACATCGGAGTATTTTATTTGCCTCTGCTTTCTGGGTACGATGCACTGAGGAATATGAATTCTTAGGGTCATCAAAGCAAATGTGTAGCTTTAGTATAGTTTTGTTTATGGTTTCATACTTGGTTCCTTCCTACTTTTTGTGTGTTATCTCCATGTTGTATTTTACCACCTAGCATTTACTTTTGAAAATCAAATGTCTAGTGATTTTGTCAATTAGACATTACCCTTAAATTTTATGACTTTAGAGAGAGAAACTGGGAAGCAATATGTCGCCTGGATGCCTTAACCAGGTACCCCAGTTTTTAATATACCTCTGAATATCAAATGGTGATTCCACTCTACAGAGATTTCCTGTTCTGTGCATTTCAGCTGTTTTATTTTTCTCTTCTCTCTATTATGGGCTTAGTCACATTATGCATAAGCAGGCTTGAAACACTTCAAAATTAACATTTATATAAAAATATTAAAAAGTGAAATTTGACATGGTATTTAAGCAGATGTGATTATATACTATGTAAATTGGAATACATGTGTTGTATCAAAATGACAGTAAAATAAGCATAATTGTGTTTATATATGGTCCTATTCTCCATTTGTTTTGACAAAATGACATTGCAATTTTAACAACTCCTACATATAATTCATAATTAATCAAACAAAAATAAACAAATTGGCTTCCCCATGAAAATAAATTTTAAAACTTATTAACTTTTTAATATGGAAATCATTGCTTTACATTGGAACAAATTTTAATCTAGCAGTAGCTACTATAGAATAAGATAGAATTCTGAAATGCTGTTTAAAATTATCTGCTTTAAAGATGATGTAATGATAGGTTATATAAGCAGAATATAATTTAGGTGACATGAATTTTCTCATTTATTCACCAAGTATGTATTTTACCATACTCAAAATACTCAGTTGCTTAAGTATCTAAACTCTTTTACATCAGAAAATTAGTGGGGTCTATAAAGAAGAATGGATATAGAATAAGAGAAATCACTTAGTATTTAATATAAAATAACCTGAAGAAAACTCTGAATGTGTTACTTTACCAGCTTTTTAGATTCAATATATGTACACATGTCTAAACTTTTTGCTATCTGTAAAATAGCAAAATTAAAGAAACTTAACCACATAGAGTTGTAATACAAAAAAGATAAGTGATGCCAAATCACATATAGACCATCATGTATGGACCAATGGTTTTTAAATGCTAGATGCCATGTACGTAATGAGCATAAATAAATGCTGGCCAGGATTAGTAGTTGAAAGTACACCACACTGTTTAGTAAATAGGTATTGAGAAACTGTAAGATGTTAGGGAATTAAACAACTCAGAATTTATCCATTGAAAGAGTTAACCGTTAAACAAACAAACAAACAACAATAACAACAACAAAAAAAAAAAACAAGGACAAGGTAAGCACAACTACTATCAAATATAAATCATTTATTGGGTATTAGATTTAAACTTTCCAAGGGAGTCCAACTCATCATTGGAGGAACAACAAAAGTGCTACCTGGAAAAGCTGTGATGTGCCAAGATTAAGTACGAGTAATATCAATATATGACTTTTCAGGAAAAGAGACCCATATAAAGGCCCAGGGGGAAGAGAATCTGGTTGTATGGACATCAGCGAATAACTCGTCGTGAGTGGCAGGGGGAGTGCCAAGCAGGATTGCCCAAAGGCAAAGATGAGGGATGCAGCAGGTGACTGTTTGCCTATACATTACCCTAGGGACTCTTGCTTTTGTGCTGATGTTGACTATTTGTGGTTTATAGAGTTGACATTGGCTAGAGGTGAAAAGCAGACAAAGCATTTTGCTGGTTATCTGAGAAAGGGAGTCTATGGTGTGAGCAAAAGTAGATGCAGTAGCCATGCAGGGAGGCGGGCAATGCAGCAATGTGCTGACAAGAGGAAGAATAAGCTGGTTCCAGTAGGAGGATGGTGGATGGTTGGTGAAAAATGATCTCTAAGGTGAATGGAAGGCAGAGAAGATAGAGACATTTAATTGCAATGGGAATTAATGCCCTTTTTTTTCATATATTAAGTGTAAGAGGACCTACCCAATTCTTGACAATCTGGCCACTTCTTAGCTACCAGAGTGTCCTTTGTCCTGTGACATGTTGTGATGCAACCACATTTCTTAATCTTTATTCAGACTTCAGTGACTCTGATTAGATTTTGAAATCACAACAAAGACTCCTATCTCTCCAGTTTGCTTTTACCAGGTGTGACAGACAAGTCCTCAACTTCAGGAAAGTGTAAACTGAACAGACAAAATGTTGATAAAATAGACTTTCATTTTACTAACAATAAAATCATCCTCAAACAATTAAGTAATACTACTGAATGAGTAATGGTATTTTTTAATAAAATTCAAAGAAGTTAAGAAAACTTGTTAAGATTACAGATCACTTTCTCATTAAAATCAGTGTGATTATATTTATTAAGAATGTCATCTAATTTTCCACATACTCTAATAATCTGACATCATGCAGGGTCCTGATATTGTCCTATTTTGCACTTAATAATTAAACAAAATGAAAAAATACATGATATTCATTCTTGGTTACTACTCCCCCCTTTCTCATGGGAATATTTTTAAGTTCAAAATGTCTGGAAAACATCAGATATGCCAACCATGTAGGGGAGTGAATGCTAATTTTATAACAGGAAATACATAATTTTTAGACAGATTTTCCCCAGTACTCTCTGAACTCCCTCACTAACCTAAGTTTTAATATTCATTCATTTTTTCATTTTTGTATTTTATTTTATTTTTTATTGAATTTATGGGGGTGACCCTGATTAACAAAATTATACAGGTTTCAGGAGCACAGTTCTACGACACATTATCTGTATGCTATGCACCCCTATGTTCACTGCAGCATTATTTACAGTAGCCAAGATTTGGAAATGGCCCAAGTGTCCATCAGTAGATAAGCTGATAAAAAAGCAGTGATACATTTATATAATGGAATACTGCTCAGCCATCAAAAAGAAAGAAATCTTACACTTTGTGAAAGGATGGATGAACCTAAAGAACATTATACTAAGTGAAATAAACCAGGCAGGGAAAAACAATTACTGTATGTGTTGTGACCCTTCAAAGCCTGGCAGGTTCATTGTATTTGTGCAGACAGAAAAATATTCATGGAGCCATTGGGATGTCTGGCATGGCTTTATGCACGGGTGCCTTTGTTCACGTGCATGCACACTGCAAGCTGTGTGTCTATGTGCACATCTCATGTCATGTTCCTTGCTCCTGAGTGTGTCACCCACCCTGGCACCTGTCCCCTTGCATGGGTCTCTCATCATCATTCCACAGCAGGGAGCCCCTACCTGTTTAAATACTAGAGGGAAATAAAGCCAGAAAACTGCCAGAACATTACACAACATAACAGAATTCTTCGTATGCGAGCCCACTTCATGTTATGGGAACAGTTTATCAGACTCAATTTCAAGGTTATGAGAACACTGGTTATCAGGCCCCTCCAAGGCTATGAGAACACTGCTTCCCTTAGCTACCCAGATACCTGGGTGAGGAAACCAGACTGCCTCCACTTATCCTATACCATACGATTTCATGTATATGTGAAATCTAATTAATAAGTAAACTAACAAGAAAAATAGAAATAGACTCATAGAGAACACACTGACAGCTTTGGGGGGACAAGCTGTCCCCCCAAGCTGCCCCCCAAGCTGGTGGGGGGCAGGGGTAGAAGGATTGGACAAAAAAGAAAAAATTTCATGGACACAGTATGGTGATTGCTGGAAGTAGGAGAGACAAATCATGATGGATTGACTACATTTATTACATTCTGAATTATATGGTTATCAATTGGGTAGGAACAGAATCTGAAGTGTCATTCTGACAATCAGACATTAATGTATTTATTTGAAAATACAAAATTTCACAACAATTGAGCAATAATATTTTTAATTGGGCCTTTATTTTATCATTTGACATTTTCAAAGCTTTTGTCTTTAGGTTCCAACTTAAATATTGAGAACTAACTTAATATAGGAGGTCCATGAAATTTACTTCTGATGAAGAAGACTTCACATTTGTCCTGATAGAAAAAACTAGAGATATTACCTCTAAATAAATAAGCAATGGAAAATGAATGCAAAGGTCTTTGTGATATTAGACCATATGATCTAATTATCTTCTTTTTGCATTTGCTTCTCAACTTTAGCATTTGAGTGGCAAACCTTCAAAGCATTATTGTATATGCAATTCAGAACTGAAACCTCAATTCTGGACAATATCTAAGGCAAAGCTCCTAGGTTAAGATTTTCTTGTTTGTATTCCTTACTAAGGGTTCTGAAATGTACCATGATCATTCAAACGGAGTGATGGTTATGGATATATTACCTTTTCTTATTTGTTTCCATTCGGTGTCCAAGAGCCTTGTTTTAAAATAGCAGAGACAAGCCAGATTCAACAGCAGACTGTGTACTTACTGCTATCATTGTTATGAGAATGTCTGACTGAAGATATACACAAGAAAGCTTCTCTTGACAGTAAGTTATTGAAATGCCTCATGATGAAACAAGCAAAAAGATAACCTGCTGCTGTATATAATGAGGCTCCATTTGCAACACTGACAGCCTTTATCATCAGACCTTTTTTTGCCCAAGAATTTTTCCATAACTTTCTTTACCTTACCATTATTCTATCCTACATACATTTTTCATGAGTGCTTGGCTATTAACCCCTTTATTTTAACAAGAGTACCACGAGTATCATGGCCTCCATTCACACATTTGTTGGTGCATTTGTATATGTGTGGCTTAATGACTTTGCAAGCCATACTGTATTTTATTCTTGAAAGATGGGATTAGAATGTTTGTCTTTACTTCCTCAGAGCTCTTCCACCTAAATTGATAAGTGTCTTAACAGTTTAGGTTGTTCATTATAAACACATGCATGTTAAATTAGTTTTCAATTCAGGAATCATCCAATGATAAGCATAGTCAATGAATGCACAGTAAAACAGGTTGCCAACTGTAGGAATCGTTGCTTACTGAGATTTTTCTTCACAAATTTTAATGCATATAAACAGAGGTTGTTTACCCATTTATTAAATTAATGGCAAAGGCACTATATAGTAAGTGTTATATGTCAGTTCTATACCTTACATATTGGTAGAATTTGCTTTGTTACACAATTGCAATAGTTTCTCTGTTTTCTCCCTAAAGCAAATGTAGTACACTCCCTCCAATGCCAGATGGAAAAGTAATTATCCCTAAAACAAATACAGCTGTAGCTAAAGGAGTACTACCTTCACAACCACTGTCTTAGTCTAGCCTAGAGGAGCACACCTAGAGACAAAAGCCAAGTATAATATTTCCATGTCTAGTTTGTTATCTGAGACTGCAAAGAAGAAAATTTATTATGAGAAGGGCATGAGGAGTGTATTTCTTGTTAGTTTAGCAGGTAGGATTGAGGTTCAAATGTTATGTCATCGACCAAGAATTACAGTTACCAGGGTAGCTCTCATTTTAGGCTGTATTTGATTAGAATGTAGAGATTAAAGTTTCCTATTCTATTTCAGGACAATTTAGAAGATGGATTTTAGTAAAGACTAAGTGATTTTTGACTGAATTTTGTGTCTTGACTAGAGCTATTTAAAATATATAAGTAAATAAATGTATCATTCATTTAACATATGTTTCTTGTATACCTTCTGTGTGCCCAGCATTATTCTAGACACCTGGGACTCAGTTGCAATCAAAAGGAAAAAAATAAGCTCTGCTTTCATAGAATGTAATTCAGTTTGTGGAAGAAAAGGGGCCACATGCAAAACCTAACAAGCTCAGGGGAGACCTGTGTGACAGCCTTATGAAGTCAGAAACCTAAAATAACCATGTAAGATGATCTGAAATTAAAGCTTTCTAACTAAAAGCAGTTTAAATTGGGTAGTCATGTCCTAAGCTGGTATTTTTCCCTAACGAAGGTCAATCTTTACCTTAACTGAGCCTATCTGTTGCCTTTTTGAATCTAAGACAACAAATCTTTGGAATGCCAACTTTCCTTTTTCCCAGACCCCTCAAAGCACAGGCACTGCACAATGGTGTGTGTGGGGGGGGGCACAAATTCCCTCATTGTTATCCTTATCACGTTAATTGTTGACTATTAACTACTATGTACCCACCTCTGTAAAAGTGTCTATCATTTAATTTTTTATCCAATCCACCCCCCCCAATTTTGCTTTCTCCCACCCCTCTAATATGAAAAATAAAGTCCTGAACTGCCATTCTCTGGAGCATGTCTCAAATTGAGATTTTGCTTCCTGGTGATTGTCATCACTTTGGCTCAAATAAACTCACACACACACAAAAAACAACACCAACTCTCTACTGGTTTGAATGTTTCTTACATTGACAAGTTAATAAAGATGGACTGTATAAAACAAGTAAAACCAGGCTGTAGGAGATGGCAATGACTACTATGGTTAGAATTAAATGGGGAAAGGGATATTGGGTAGTAAGTAGTAGAGGCTGCAATTTTAAATAGGAATGCATGGAAGGTCCTATTGAGAAATTCCATATATGTAAAGACCTGAAGGAAGTAAGAAAGTGAGATCAGGGATTTATCAAAAGAGGAAACAGCAAATTAAATGTCCTTGAAGTCATAGCATTATTGGCATGTTTCAGATACAGCAGAGAGGCCAATGATTATTAAAAATATGGAAAGACTAATCATACATAAGATATGAATTTGAAGAATTAACAAGGAAATAATGTTGAGCATTACCAGCCACTGAGATGATTCTGACTTTATGTTGGAAAACTATTAGAGGATTTTGCCAAAACTTGTGACATGATCTGAATTATATTTGAAAGGAATTACGCTGGCTGCTATGTCAAGGTTAGACTGATGAGCATGATGGCCATGGTGGTGGTGAGCAGTGCTGAATTCTGAAAGTAATCAGAATGCACATTTTTATAGAATTGGCAAATACATGTGACAATAAGAAATAGAAATTATTCAAGAAGAAGACTGGAGATATAGAGAAGAATTGCTAAAGAGGCATTCTTGAGTATGAGAGTAGGCAAAGCCTAATACACAAAAGATTTTGCCTTTGATGAGAGCCAAAATGGCAATGAGTGAAGAGAACAAATCTGTCACAAATGCTGCTCTGTGATGGAGCCTGTGGAGCCAGTTCTCTACTGCTTCTCTTTTTCTTGGAGAATCAAACAAAAAATATCAACAGATATGACTTACTAAGTAAAGGTTTCTGGGCAGCTCGCTCTCATTTAAGGTTAGGGGGCATGACTTTAACAATCATGTAGTCACACCTTCTCCAGCCACACTTACTTAGGTGGGACATGGAATAGGTTTACAGCTGGGTTTATTCTGGGTTATATTTTACTCCAAAAATTGTGGCCAAAGCTTACAAACAGAAGGTTCAAATCTAGGTCATAATGAATTACTTCAATGGGGTGATATTTTCAGTGCCTCTAGGACACCTGATTAAAACTACATTTTCAGATTTCAATATAATTTAATTAAGGCTCATGGCATAATTTAAAGTTCTTTTTAAAGAAGACCTTATTTATTACATCACATTCTACACTTAATTATTCATATATTTTGTCATATATATATATAGCTTATGATTTCAGTACAAGAATATTACTTAGTGTGTTTCAATGTATAATAGTTATAGTGTCGAATTTCTTAAACTTATCATTAAAAATTCCGCTAGTATACTTAGTATTTGACTGCCTAAAGTTGGTAAATTTATTATATAAATAAGAAATAATATGTAAATTTTAAAATTCTATGCTATGATTTCATTTGTTAGAAAATTATTTTGTATAATGATGCTAACCTCCCAGAAATAAATATTGATATGCCATATGTGACTTGTTATACATTTATAATATATACGTTATAAATAAAATAATATATAGGATAAATTTCCCTGGAGTTATTTTGAAAACAGTCTCAGTTACCCTTAAGTTCCCTCTAGCCTATCTCCACGGTTAAATTTGGCATTTAACTGCAAGCTTTCTGAAAAGGACAGAGGCAAATTAACTAATATTTGTTAAGAAAGAAGCATTATGCTAAATGAAATAAGCCAGGTGGTGAAAGATGAATACCATATGATCTCCCCATATAAGTGGAACCTAATCAATAAAACAAACAAATGAGCAAAATAGAACCAGAGCCATGGAAATAAAGAACAAACAGACAGTTACCAGAGGGGATGGGAGAGGAAGGGGAAGGGTCATCAAGGAATATGTATAAAGGACCTATGGAAAAAGATAATGGGAAGGGAGAATTGAATGGAGGAGGTGGGGGTGGATAGGGTGGCGGAGAGTAATGAGGGGAAAATGGGGACAACTATAATTGAACAGCAATAAAAAAAAGAGATTTGAAAATAATAAAATAATAAAATAAAATAAAAATTTAAAAAGGGAGGAAGTCACCCAATTACTTACCCTTCAATTTCATGAGCCTAGTCGTAGGCAAGATAGTTTCAGAATACATATGCTCTTTCTTTTTCCTTCCTCCTTTTTATTTGAAAGATTCATTAATTTGAGTAATTGGCCATTCTTCAAAATTGCCAAACTGAATTCTTGTCAGGATAAATTCCTTTTTATATCATCTGTCAAGAATGTGTGAGATAAATGCAGACACAGACTTAGCTATTGTACAGTGACTTCATAACTCATATGCTATGTCCATGGAAACAAACTATGCTCTACTACTGAAATGAAAAGGCAAAATCAAAGTTCTGTGGTTGAATTTATCCTTTTGAAATTTTCTGAACTCCAAGAGCACTCTTTTTTTGTTTGTTTGTTTGTTTTACTATTTATCTGGTAACCCTGCCATTATCATAGTCATATCCCCCTGGAACAGAGCTTCCATGCTCCCATATGTCTGTACCTCCAGAATTGGACTGTGGTGGATGTGAGTACTGGTGCAGTCATTATGTCTGAAATGCTGGTGGTTCTCTCCACTGAGAAACCTTTGGATTCATTTGTAGTTGTTTTGTAAGGTATGTTCCATTATCTTTGTGGAAAGGAAGCCCAAAACATGAATTCAAAAAAATATATGCATCCCTATGTTCATTGTAGTGTTATTTACAATAGCCAAGATTGAGAAACCGCCCAAGTGTCCATCAGTAGATGAGTGCATGAAACAACTATGATATGCTTACACCGTGGAATACTACTCAGTTGTAAAAAAGAATA
>PVKM010042151.1:0-12908 GCA_004027735.1 Carollia perspicillata | reverse complement strand
CGAGATGACAACACTGAGTGTGTGGGGATCGGAGGAGGGTGGTGCCTCGGTCTTGGGGTAAAGTACACGTTTGCCCAGCTGTCCTCCCTGGGCAGAGGCACTGTCTGATCTAGGCCACACAGCATCCTCGTGGCCTACTGGAAACTCGGGAGCACTTCCCCATTTCCCCTTCATGGTGTATCCCAGTCCCTGATGTGCTGTTGCCTCTGAGTGCATGGGGGGAGGGGAGGGGCCCCGGGCAGAGGGCGCATGGAGCCTCTGCCCTCCGTGCCCAGTACCTCCCCTGGAGCCCAGAGGGTCCCTCTGCACGGCCACCCCTGCAGGCACCCACTGTGTCCGGAGCTCCCAGGCACGTTTCAGCAAGACACTTTTTTACACTGTCCTTTTTAATACTAAAGAACAACTTATCAGGAGTTTCTGAGCTTCCTCCTTCCTCCCTCTGCTTCCTACACCCTGAGGAGGGCTTTCTCCTCACCTGTCACATGTCTTTCCACATCCACAGAAAATTTCCATGTGTGGGCACCATGTGCATTCATTTCGGTCACTGCCGACGGGGTCCTGGCGGGGTGAGAGCTGGGATGCCGTAATAGGTCCCCTCTCCTGCTCGGGGGGACGGAGGTTTGGGCAGCCTGTAGGCAGTACTAGGTCTCTGGACCCCAGAGCACCTGTCCACCACCTTCTCCTTCTCCACGGAGAAGTGGGTCAGAAATGAGGAGGCTCCAGGTGGCCCCCTCATTTGGTGTGTGGTGTGGAGCATGGCACAAGGGTCCCAGACCCCATCCCACACCTCTGCCCACCCCCAGGCACCAGGCAGCTTCCTCATGTCCGTTTGGTTTCGAAGGGGAGAAGAGAAGATCAGTCCAGCCCTCGGGAGTTCCTCCCTCATTCCTGAGTGACGGGCAGGCCTGGGGGCAGGGGGCAGCGTGGCCCCTGCCGGAACCAGCCAGGCCAGAGACCCTGCAAACAATGAGGACAGCCTGAGGTGGGAGATGGGGGCACCAACATCCAGGGCCTGGCAGAGAAAAAGCCCCCACAGAGGGGCTCCAGCCACACAGGGGAGAAAGAACAGAAGGTGGGGATGGGGCAGGGACCACTGCTCCTGAAGAGTGACAGGCAGGCAAGGAGGTGGCCATCCCGAGAGCGAGGCTGCATGGGGAAGGAGACAGAGGGACGGGTCTGGGAGCATTCCCGTTGACACCGGGGTTGGAAGGAGCATGAGGGCTGAAAATGATTCAGGAAAGGGAACAGAAGAGGTCAGGACTGTGTCTGCCACCGACTGCCCCCAGAGCTGCGTCTTCGCCTTGTCTGTCCTGCGGGACCAGGACGAGGGCGGTGGGAAGGCGGGCGTCAGATCCCGCCTGCAGTTAAAGGCTGATGTTTGCTTCAGCCTGTGTGTTCGTACATAACTTGGGTTTTTAAAAAACATTCCACTGAATGTTATTTATCGTGATTACGGAGTCATTTGATGCCACCCCCCTTACCGTTTATGCTTGTTTCTTACCTTTGATCATGACATGACACTTTAAAATCTGAGACCAGAGAGGAAACAGCCCCGATAGTTGGTAAGAAAACATCCCTACATTCGTGCCCAGGTACCTCAGGAAGCGGAAGGGAGCGTCTCTGTGTTCCGAGTTTTTCCTGTCGTCCCTACATGAGTCCTTGGCTGGGAATGTGAATGGCTGATACTCATTCCCCATCTCCATCTTTAACCCCTTAACATGGTCTTTGGCTGAGCAAAGGCTTTCATTGTGAAGTCCCATTTAGCCCCTTTTTTTCTTTTTATGGATCGTGCTTTTGGCATCGTGTCGAAGAACCCCACACCGAAGTCTAAATCCTGAAGGCCTCGTCTTCTGTTTTCTTTCTGAGGTTCGACGGTTGTGTGTTCTAGACTTCTCTGTGCCCCGTTCTGAGTTCATATTTATGTGATGTGTGAGGCTTCGGTCGAGGGTCCTTTTCTGGGCTCCGATGTTGCTGCTCCTTCGCGGAAGAGACACTGCCTGCCTGGACGCTAAGCAACCGGGAACTCATTCTTTTGGTTTTGGTCTCAGTGAACATCCGTCACTGCAGCTGGATGCGGGGACAGAGGTGTGACATTCCTCCCTGTTGACCTATGACCGAAGGGTGACCCAGTGACCGCAGTTATCTATGGGGAGGTTGAGGTGCTGGTGGGGACTCTTGGTTTCCAGCCATTACTCACTTAGAAACTCACCCCCCCCCACACACACACACACAAGAAGGTGCACAGCAAAGAAGGAAAGCACAGTCCTGGGTTTTAAACGCTGAACAAGGACACCTGATTGCCACCGTCAGGCCCAGCCCCGCCGTTCTGCAGGTGGAGACTTCGCTGCTGTGTGGCAACAGTGATTTGATTTTGAAAGTGGCTTTGGCTGGGCTCCCTGCAGAGAGGGAGTGGGAATGAATGATTAACCAGGAGCTTATCAGCCACGGGCTTTTGCAGCAGAAGGAGCATTTCCTTTTGACGTGGAATGGGCCTGGGACACACGGCCAGGCGCCTGGTTCTGCAGACAGTCTCCTTCCTTGTCTGCTGCGGGAGAGGGAGGAGAACGCGGAGCAGAGTGCAGCAGGGGCAGTCTTCGCCCAGTCACTCCTACCGCCGGCAGGAAGCAGTCTTGTTTTACCCGGTCCAGCTTTCTGCTCTGCGTGTGTTGCAGACTCCTGAGAAAGGCCGGGTCCTCAGGAAGCTGTGGTCTGGGAGAAACAGGGCCGCAGTAACCGAGCTCACCTGCCCTCAGCTGCTCACTCTCGTGCAGAGGTGGACTCCTCAGGGGGCCCCTGTGGAGGGAGTGATTCTTCCCCTTGGCGAGCAGGCAGTGACCAAATTACCCATGAACCTGGATCAGGAGGGGCTGTTTCTGCACAATTCGCCAGTGCCTGTTGGAAGGAAAGTGGATAACGAGGTTATTTGCAGTAGTAAAGGTTTTTTAATTTGCAGTTTGTCTCTCTCTCTCTCTGTGTAGAACATTCTGTTTGTATTATTTCCTGTGTAAGAGATTTTTAAGCCAATCGTAGCCTCACGAAAAGTAGCCACAAGGAAGGCTCCAAGATAACATGTAGTTCGGTGACTTCCAAACAGTTTTGATCTGACTAAAGTAAGAACTGCATTTGAAAAGCATGCCATATACATATGGCTATGTGTCAAGTTTCATGCAATAATCTCCATCTTTACAATATCACTCAGAAGTTGTCCAGTTTCTTTTCTTCTTTCTAGTCTGTTTGTTTTCCTGTGGCTTCTTTGGTAGGTTGGTCTCAGCCCACTGAGATGACGTCCCCACACACAGCTGGGTTGAGAACCACAGTTTGGAACACCAGTCTAGGGCATGCGCACTGCTGTACAGAATAAGAAACTGAGGCCACAGGTACAGGATTAACCCAAAGATGTTGCAAGCTAGTTACAAAGTGGCAGAGTCCAGATTACAAAACTGTTGCAACATCACATGTGTGATGCTGGGTCATTCTTAGTACCTCCGTGAGGAGAGAGAGAATCTTCAACCTGTGCGTGTGTCTATGGAAGATGAATTCTCATATTATTCCTCATTCTCCTCTTCTCCCTTCTGCCCCTCCCCCTCCCCCAAATTTCCCTTATAAGGATCTTTGCTTCCCTTTCATTTCCTTTGTCTCCTACCTATGAACGCATGGCCTTTTGGAGATGTATACAGAAAGTTTATTTCAACTCAGCTTGCGGCAACAAGTCTAGGAGATGGTGGGCACACAGAGCCACCCAGTGCAGAATTCCGGTGTGATTTTTTCCAGAGCCTCAAACAAAGATGTGAAGGTTCATTGTCCAGGGCTCGAATTCTCACCTCCCCTTAGACTGTCAGCCCCCCATCTACAGCTGCAGCACGCTACTCTGCCGTGCCGCCCTGGAAGTCACCTCGGTCTGAGACACTTTGTGAGGTGTCTGGTGGCAGTGGCCAGTTGGAGTGCATTAGCTCCCTGGAGCTGACATAACAAATTACAACCAAGTGGGTGGCTTAAAACCACAGGAATTTATTCTCTCGCAGGTCTGGAGGTCAGAACTCCCAAATCGAGGTGTTGGCAGGGCCACATGCTCCCTGAAACCTGTCGGGGAGAATCCGTCCTCTCCTCTTCCTGGCTCCCGGAGTCACCAGCCACCCTGAGGTGCCGTGCAGATGCATGGCTCCCATCTTCGTGTCTGTCGTCATGCAGACGCGTGCTAGCATCCTCCCGTGCTGGTCTCCTCTCTGTGTGTCTGTGTCCAAATCGCCCTCTTCCGACAGAGACACTTGTTCCCGGATGAGGACACCCTCATCCAGCATGACCTCCCTCTAACTTGATTACATCTTCAAAAATCCAATGTCCAAATAAGGTCACATTCACAGGTGCCAGAGAACAGGACTGGAACACATCTGATGGGTCGGTTCCACTCACAATGCCGTCATTCGCAGGGAAGCATCATTCACGCTTCCCTGGAGACCTGAGACAGGTGGTCTTTTTTTGTAAGATTTTATTGATTTATTTTCAGAGAGAAGGAAAGGGAGGACGAGAGAGAGGGAGAGAAACGAAACATCAGTGTGTGGTTGCCTCTCACACACCCCCTACTGGGGACCTGGCCTGCAACCCAGGCATGTGCCCGGACTGGGAATTGAACCAACGACCCTCTGGGTCACAGGCCGGTGCTCAGTGTACGAGCCACACCAGCCAGGGCGAGTCTGGTGGTCTTACCTGCAGGAGCATCACAGACAGCAGAGGCACATGGTCTCTGACATGCCTTTGAAACATGACGTTCACTTCCTTAACGTGCATATGCTCAGTCAGCCTTGGACTCCAGCGAGGGGTTTCCCGTGCATTTCCTTCACTCCCTGGAGCCCTCGCCACTGTCTGGGACTGTAGCAGGCGCCTGCGCTGATGGTCTAGAGCCCTCTGCTGGGCGCTGTCTTTGGCGAATGCACTAATGAGAATGACGCGCAGTAGGTGCCTCTTCCAGGGGCACAAAAACCTATGTTCAGGGTCACGAAAGGAATGACATGGCAAGGCACACTGTATATATATCCCGAGTTCTGAATTAGTTCCAGGCAGAGCGGGGACCTTGAGTGGGTCTACTGCCGACACGTGAAGCCCGAGGAAAGAGAATCTCTTCTTCCCACCCCCCAAATTGCCACTCAGTGAATCAAACCTGTGTTTTAGGAATATGTGAACTGTTACAACACAGACGGTCATTAATATTTGAGTATACCGGGAAGCCTTCGGTGAAGTGGAATCCTCTGTGTCTGTATGTTGCTCACATGGATGAACAGATGTCATGCTGGGGGTGAGCATGCGGGTTTGGGGAGCCCCCGGTGTTTTCAGTACAGACAGTGAGAGAGGTCAGGAGACACGGGTTAGCAAGATCAGGATCCCCACACATGGACCGTGATGAAGGGAACAGAACCAGGGAACTTATGAACAACAAAGTCAAGGCCAAGCCAACCCACTGGCTTAACAAATGTACCTCTGAAAATAGTTGCTTGAGGGTATTATGATGAAATAAGAACCCGAACTGTGGTGTCATCACCGATTTTCGCCAACGGCATGCATGACAGCAAGACACATGTCACCGCACTCTTTCCGGGTCCGGGTCCCGGGGGCTCCCAGGGCTGCACTCCGCTGGGCCCTCGTCTGGAGCTCGCAGTCACCCCGACTCGTCCGGGTGGCGGGCAGAATCCGGTTCGTTGCTCGGTCCTTCACGCACCACATCTCTGGATTCTCACAACACAGCTTTTCATTCTAAACACAAGAGAACGGGCCCATCAGGCCCAGCGGACACAGCGGGAACTGAGCCCGCATCTGTGTCACTGAGGCTTCATCCACGACCCAGGTTGCCCTCCATTTGACAATTGCCACAACGGGTGTGGGGACACCACCCCGGCCCCGGGAGCGGATGACCGTCTTCCACTTCCTTTACGTCTCACACGCAGTTTAAAACCACTGTTAACGGAATTACGATGGCTGTGGTCTGCCCAGCGCTGGCCACGTGCGGGACCCTGCGCTGAGTAATTTTTGTGGACTCCCTGCTTTCTGCCGTTGCAGCCGAGGAAAGTGACGCTCAGACAGTCGCAGCAGTTTGCTCAGGCTCACACCGCTGCTCAGTGCAGAGTCGCGGCTTCTGACCCAGAATGTTCCTAACGACTGTGTTTAACTTTCTAATGTGCTTTAATTAAGTGCATAAACATGTTCCTCAGCTATTAGCACTTACTATATTTCAACCAAAGTTAAACCGTGAAAAGCGATGTATTCATTTGTCGACGATGGTCTTATTCATAGTCTATGTCACTAAATAAACAGAAAAGGATGATAATGAATGATTGTGGTCCCGTGAACATGTAGGTTACAAAGTAACAATACCAGGATCTAAGTAACTTTTATAATAGGCAACATTATCTTGATTCAATAGTGATCATATCTAATACTCATTATGTATTATATGTTATATAATACTCATTATATATTATATATTACATATTATATATTATCTCCCGTGGTCTAGATAACCCAAGTCTTTCTTTTAAATGTTTATTGGGGTGACATTGGTTAATAGTTATATAGGTTCCAAGTGCACGGTCCTACGATACATCATCTGTATATTATGTTGTGTGTTCACCACCCAAGGTCAAGTCTCTTTCCATCACCATGTGTCCCCCTTTACCCTCTTCCACCTCCCCCACCCCCCTGCCCTCTGGTCATCACCATGCGGTTGGCTGTGTCTGTGAGATTTGGGGGTTTGGGGGTTTTGTTTAGTCTTCTACTTAATTCCTTCACCTTTTCCACCCCGTCCCCCAATCCCCCACCTTCCGACGGCTCTCAGTCTGTTCTCCATATCTATGAGTCTGTTTCAGTTTTGCTTGTTAGCTTATTTTGTTCATTTAGATGCTTTAAAACCTATAATTACAGGTTGTCAGATGTGCCAAAAAATAAATGAAGAAAAGACAATGCGTGGTAATCCAAAAGAGCAGGATCATTTCACTTCCTCGGAGGACAGGATTCCGAGGGAAGTCCCGTGGCGAGGACGGGAAGTGAAGCCGTAGCCTCCCTGAGCCCCGAGTTCCCGAGGCCTCTAGGGGCCCAGCCAACCCCAGCAGAGCCTCCGTGTCCACAGGAGCTGCGGGGCGCCTTTGCCTTCTCCGACACCGCCATCCCTCTGCCCTTCCTTTGGCCACATTCATTTCAGGCCCTTGCTTACCCTACTCACGGTCACCCAGGTCCCAGCTCCCCAGGCCACCCGGCTTCTGCTCCCGCGGGGAGGGCCAGCGGCTGGCAGCCCTGGTGGGAAAGACGCGTGGGGTGTGGGGCTTGCTGGCCCACGGAAGAACAGGACGTTTCTCTCTTCCTTTTGTTTTCCCTCTCCGGCCGTGAATCAGTGTCAGTCTGGCCGCCTCCCCGCTCCCTGCTCCCCGCTGCCCCGCTCTGCCCACGTCCCCTGCATGCTTGCATTCTTGCTCCAACACTACCCTAATATTTCTCTTTTCTCCGGGCAGGAAATGAGCAGCCCCTGTTTTCAGGGCCATTCAGGAAGTCGTCCAGAGTCATAATGGCCCATTATCTGACAGCCAGAGTTTACTTAGCTTTCACTACTTCCACTGCCCACTTGAAACAAGGGGAAATATCCCCCAGGCCCCACCCCCGCCCCTCTCCCCGCGCCCTGGGTGTGCAATTTCCATGTGACCGCAGATGCTCAGACGCTGGCCGGTCTCCACCAGCGACGCACACTCGGCAGGCTGCCGTGGTGCCCGGCGCGGCCCTTTGTGCCAGCACTTCATCCTCATGCTAGGAAGATTCTCGGTGGTTTTCTGCAATCTGGGCTTTGAGCTCGTGCTCACAGCCCCTGTATTTAGACAGTCGATCGGCACTTACTCCCAACCCCCAGTTGCAGGAGGTCTGTGGGGGGGTGTGCCAGCAAGGCTCCTTCAGAGTCCCATCCTGTGCCCCCACCAAAGGAGGAGCCTTAAGGAAAGGGGGCCCGAGCCCAGAGCCTGTGAGGCATTTCAAAGGTATGGGACCATGTTTTCTTGACACCAGAGATTGACAGCTTTATGAGGGGCATTAATCACGAGGCCAGACTTGGAGAGAGAACTGTGTTCACTGTGATTCCGTGACGCACAGAAGGCTTCCCCTCCCCGGCGGTGTGTCAGTGGGTGAACACCCATGCGCCCCGTTTAAGCCGGGCCCTCGCCCAGGCCGTGATCTCACCAAGGACAGGACCGTGAGTCAGGGCTTACAGGACCCTGTGCAGGTGAGCACGGGGACATTCCCGTCCCTGCTGTGCGAAGGCCTCTGGTCCATCCCCAGCTGGCTTCCTTCATTAGTAATATGCCTTTAGAATTGTGTCACGGCCCCAGAAGGAGCCGATAGAAGTCGCTTTGGATCTTCTGAACCCTGTCATAGAAAGAGCAAAGGAGGTGTGTTTTCTCAGGTGACTGAGGTGGGCCCACAGAGGAGGTGACAGATGGCAATGTGATCTTCCTCAAACCCTGATAGAATGCAGGGCAGTAAGAGGCCCACTCTTGGCCTCCGCCACATCTGCCCAGGGCCCACTCATGTCCCATCAGATAAACAGTCCGGCGAAGCCAGGGGGACCCAGAAAGGGGCAGAGTGGTCACCAGCAAGGAGAGGAGAACCCAGATCAGACTCCGCATTCCATTCCCACCTGCCCTGATGCGGGAGGTGGGATGAGGCCCCGCCTTGGCACACGGGGCCCCATGAAAGAGCCCAAAACCCAATCTGTAAAACTGCAAAACCGCGGCAGGAAACATTCCCAGGATGCTTCCGTGAGTCCACACAGGTGCCCCCTAACGCCTTCAACTGAAGCTACCTTCACCATCCGCCGGCCCCACAGGCCACTCTCCCCGCGCAGGGCCTCCGTCCCGCCTCTGGTTGTTCAGATAACACGGCAGTAAGTTCAGAGTGATTGTCAAGTCAACCGCCGGCATCTGCCCTTGCCAATTAAATGCCTGCACTGGACTGTGCATTAGAACAAATTACGGGGCGCACCTGTGGCCACGCGGCCCTCACCGTCATCCTGACTCCCCTGAGATTACCTGGGGAGCAGGCGGCCTCGCCCAGGGCACGGAGGAGCGCCTCCTCCTTTGTGCTGATGGGGACCCCGCTGCACTGTCACCCCCGCCCCCCGCCTCTAATGCTGGCACCGGCTTCCTTTCGGGATGAAAGACCTCGGCCAATAAACCCAACTCGTGTCTCCCTCCCGTCCCTGGAAGCATCCAGTTCCGCACGTCAGCCGGTCCTGCCTCCCTCCTGCCTGTCCTCCGCCTTTCACTCCCTCCGTCACTTCTTTTCATCCCCGTGTTTTTATGGATCTGTCTGGATTTCAGTTCCATGGTCTGAAAACGCCCCCTCGGGCCCCTTGGGAGGGAAACTTCCTCTCGGGGAGAGCTTTCCAAACCGCCCGAAGTATGGAACAGCCTCCGTTGGGTGTGTCGCTGCGCCTTGTCCTCCACGTGGCCTGCATTGCTGGCGGGCACTTGGTGGCCCTGGGTCTGTAGGCATCTGGGTCACGGGCATCTTGAAGGACACAGGGGGGAGTCCTCCAGAACCCATCTGGGAGGGAAGGCACCATGAAGTGGATTTTTCAATGAAAACATTTTAATGCTAGTTACACGCAGAACTTGTAAGACGCGTCCAGATCATTTTCCCTTCCCCCTCCACCCGCCCACCTCTGGGGTACTTTGTGGCGGATCACGTCCCGGCTACGGCAGCACGCCCCCGCCCGCCCATCCGCATCAGCCCTCCAAACTCCAGGGTTTCTCGTGCGGGCACCTCCAGGCCGTCAGGACCTACAGACTCCACCGAGGGTCTTTTATGTCTGCTAACAACCAGTCTCGTGGACATTTCTCTAGTTGCCTCAGAAACGTGTTTGAACGGGTGGTTCGTTGGAATCGTGACCCCAAATGAGGCCACCGCCTGGCCCACAGTCCTCATCTGTGGCCCTGAGCAGGTCGAGGTGGACGTGGGTGACTGCCCGTGGGAGCCGGAGCCTTTCCTCACGCCCGCGTGGGGAGCCGCCCTGCCTGCTGGGCCATCTCGTCCACCTGCTCTCGATCCCGGGCTCCGCTTCTCAAGGCCTCTGGGGTTATAGACACGTTTTTAGTTTAAATACGAGCATCTGTTTTCCCAAGAAAAGTCTTCCGATCATCTGTCTGGCACACAGAGTTTGTGTGCTGCTGGGAAAACTGGCACTTCAGAGGGTGCAGCGACTGGGTAAGGACGCAGGGCCAGGAAGCCCACCCGGGGGTGGGGGGCTGCAGCCGCCCCAAGGCCGAGCTCCAGCCCTGCCCCCCTGGAAGCCCTTTCTTTGGCGTCCCACACCCAGCTTCCTTCGCATTGGCCTTATGGTTCCTAACAGGCCCAGACCAATACCCATGTGCGCCCCAGAAGCTGGGGACCCCTGGGCTAGAGTATCGAGCTCTAGTCTGAAAGCCTGTATGGACGAGCTTCGCTTCACTGGTCACCTGCGTGGGCTCCATCCCTCTGACTTGCCGCATTTCCACGTGGGCCTTTTCATTTCAGTATAAAGAACCCGAACTCAAGTGGGGCCATGAAAAACCAGTTAGCCTAAGTGTGTGTGGAGTTCCTCGACAGACGTGAAGAGAAGAACAGAGCAGGGGAGGGAAGGGAAGAGAAGCCTGGTGGCCCAGTGGGTCCCCTTCGCCGCTGGTGCCTGTGAGCCCTCCTGGGGGGTCAGGCCTATCGCACACCCTTGGCACAGCTTGCCTTCTGGTCTTCTCGTTTGAGCTTACACAAATCGTAGTGCCGTGCTTCCGAAGTGGAATCAGTTTCGTGTTGCTGGCTGTGTTGGTTCTCTTCCCTCCGCTTGGTGTTGCAGTCACTAGCCTGGCTGGTTTATAGCCGAAACTTGGTGACAGACAGTTAGCGGTAAATCACAGAGGGGAGCATCGTAGTGCAGTTCAGACGCCCTCTCCACGGCTCCTGACCGGTCGCTTGAGTCCCCGTGGCTGATGAGCACGGCGAGAGCGGTGTTCACAGCGACGGGGTGCGCTCTGCACGGCTTGTCCTGGCCCTTTCGGGGTGTGCCCAGCTCTCTTCCACAAACAGTCATTTCTGCCACAGCCGTTGCCAATCAATAGTGAAGAAGCCATGTCTGGAGGAGGAGACTGCGTTTGTGCCCGTCCTGATTTGGATGGAAACTTTCTGCTAGCGTCTGGGGTTTGGCTTGTTTCGTTTAGTTTTGTTTCTGCATATCAGAGTTTCCTTACTCTAGGGGCGTGAAGGCATCTGTGTCTGTTCCCCAAGGGCCCCCTGGTCCGGGTTTCTCTCAGGCGGTGCTGTTCAATGTTCCCTGTGGAATGATCCTGAGTTCGGCCCGTGCCTGCTGGCAGCGTGGCGTTCCTGTCTCGCTGTACGTTCCTGGAAGTGCAGGGAGTTTCTGAGCAGGAAACAGGAGTGTGGAGGTGCGGGCGGACACGGAGCAGCTGGCTTCAGAAAACTCAGTTAAATGGCAGCTGATGGCAAAACCATACGGGGACAGGACGTGCGCCCACCAGCTGACAGTGCGGCCAACGTGAGGCGTGTGAGACACAGAAGAAACGAAGCCCGGTGTACAGACTGTTCATTGGTCCACGGACGCTGTGTTTTCCCCATCACGGAGAAGTGTTTCCTCCACGGGCCTGCTGGACGGGCTGACATCTGGTGATAACATTTACTCACTTGGAAGAAGTTCATCTCAGAAGCGAGTTTCCATGGGCTGGGGAGGAGAAAGAGGAACTGGCCTGGCCCAGCATCCAGCCCCGTATCCTCGGGAGAGAGGCCCCCGGTCGGCCAGGAGAGCCAGCCGCCTCGTCCGAGCGCCACGCCGGTGAGGTTTGCACAGCGCTGCTTCCGGAGCACGTCGTGGGCCTCGGAGGCGTGGGCCCTCCTGCTGCCACGGTGACATTCAAGGAGAGACCAGCCTGTCATATCCGGCAGCCCAGTCACGCAGAGGTTTTCAAGGCACTCACGTGGGACCATGGGTAGACCCATGCTCGGGGAACCAACCCCTAAGGCAGAGACCAGCACAGAGGTCAGGGTTGGCTACGAGGCTCTGTAATGGACATGGGAGCGGCCTCCAGCGCATCCTGATACTTCCCTTTCCAACGTCACTTCTGGCTGACGCTCGAGGCCCCAGGCAGTGTTGGAAGCGGGGTGAGAAGGCGGAGATGCTTTAGGTGGCTTCCTCCCGCAGGCCCCGGATAGGCCCTGGTCTTCTGCAGACAAAGCAGACACCTTTCAAATGCCGGAAAGGCCCCCCACAGACTCAGCGGAAGCACTTTGGACCATTCACAACCGTGACTCGTGGGGATGTGAAGTCACTGACTCTCACTTCAGTGACAAAAACACAGTCTTGGGGGGGCACCCAGACTCAGGAACCTGCTTTGGAGACTTTGGAGGACTGGGGGCGCAGGCCTTCTCCTGGAGTCCACTCCTGCAGCACACGGCCGGGCAGAAGCAGCTCCAAGTCCCCTGGCTGCCCGCCGGTGCCGCTAAGCCCCAGCCGTCTTAGCTCTAGTTTGTCATCTCCGGCTCTTATTCCTCCCAATGAAAGAGAAAAAACGTTCATCGTTCGAAGAAAGCAGTGGCCCAGGTATATTCCCTGTGAAGCCAACGACGCTGTCTCCAGGGTCTGCCTCACATGGGCACAACCCGGGGCCCTGCCCCCAGGTGTATATTCGAAATTAGTACACACCCTTTCTTAAGGCCCCCCTCCCCCACTCACAAGGTTCCACCTGATGGGGACAACGTCGTTTATCCGTTCGCCTTTCTCTCCACCCTCCTGAAACTCCATTTCCCCTTCTCTGAAGTGGGAGGGTGCTGGGCTTGTTGTAAGGCTCAGGTTAGAACTGCCACATGACACATGCCCAGTCCTGGTGGCAGCTGTGGGT
>PVKM010042150.1:0-12908 GCA_004027735.1 Carollia perspicillata | reverse complement strand
ATGTAAAAACTAGATTATGCACCTTCGCAATGGAAAGTCCACAATTATTCATCGTGGTTTACAATTTTGAGTGTACAGATCTGATGGCGTAACTGATCAAGTCCATACCATTCCTGTTTTCAACCTAAAACCTGATTTCAATACTCCTTTGAACATCAGAGCTCAAACTTTTATAGCAAGATGCATAAAAACGATCTCAACTTCTTTATTTAAAACTTCCAAAGTTTTTGTTCACTGCTGATAATACCAAGTTCCAATCACCATAAAATAAAAATTTTTATCGTGTGATTTATTTGCAAGCTGATGGCTATAGAACCCCAAATCTTACCTGGCTGCTTCTAAACCCTTTGTCTTAATTCCAACCTTCTAGCATGAGACAGATATTGGACCACAACATACCTCAGAATAAAAGATTACCCCCCCCACAATATACATGATGAATTTGGTCCCATAACTTCTGCTCTAAAGCCCTAAAATGTCTCTCAATCACCTTTGAGATGAGATCTAAACTCCTTGGGCTCAAACACACATCTTATTCTGTAATTTCCATGCATACTCATCAAACCCAGAGATTTCGCCGTATTCCTCTCTTAAAATCTCCTAATGGCCAACGCCCAAATTCCTCAGCAGGCACAGAAACAAGGTCCGGTCCTTCTTTCGGACAGAGTCCCAGCCTCTTCGCAGGCCTCGCGGACTCATTCCCATGACCTCGGTGCGTGCGCTGCGCCGCCCCGCCCCGCCCCGCCCCGCCCATCCATTCCTTGCGTGACCCGCTTCTCTATCCCGAAGTACAGACGGGATGCGCTTGCTCTCCCAGCTCAGTTTACTACCTGGTTCATCACATCCAGACACCTTAGCATGAAATTTGTCTTTCCCGCTAATTCCCCTGGAGACGAAACTCTCATCAGCCACTCCTTTACAGCCCCGTATTGGCTGAAGCCTCAACTGCCTCTGCGTTCACGGAGTGTCCCAGAGTGAGGCCATGACCCTCCCTGAAATGAAACGCTCAGATGCCTTCAGCTCGCACATGCAGTCTCAGCTCCTTGGCAGGTGACAAAAATCTGATCACGCGATCCTTACCATAAAAATCCACTTTTGCAGCTCTGCCGAAACGCCTAAGTTTGATCATGTAACTCAGTTTCAGACTTCTCAAGGTTTCTTCATTGCTTTGGGACATAAAGTCCCAACTACTTACCATAAAATGCAACATTTTACCATGTAATTTATCTTCAGACCAGTCTATAAAAAACCCCTAAATCTCATCCCGTCATTCTTTTAAAGTCTTTATTGGCTTAAACCCAAACTTATTGGCATGATGCAAAAATCTGATCTTGTCATCCCTTAAAATAAAATTCACACTTCCCAGCGCAGTATATAAAATTTGATCCTGTAACTAAGTGTGCCTTAAACTCTTAGGCTCTCTCTCAGTTGTGGAATTATGGAGTGAAAGTCCAAGTTTTTAGCATAAAATGTGAATTTTATTTTGTGATTTCACTGCGTACTGTTTATCAGATACAAAACCAACCCCTCGTGATGTCCCTCTCTTAGAACTTTCTATTGGCTAACATCACATTCCTAGGCGTGTGCAGCAAGAAACTAATCATGTCAGCACCTAGGAATAAATTCCAAATCTTTTTTGCATTTCCCCAACGTCAGTCATGGAAGGCCCCTGGTCAGAGCCTCTCAACGTCGGTGCCAGAGTCAGTCAGACCTCGCAGGCATGCTCTCAAACTCAGCCAGCATCCCCTCGGCTGATAAAGTCCAAATGTTTTAGGGCCATACTTAAATTTGTGGCTATTTCTTTTCTATTTCTAATCTTCAGTGTTTCCTCATTGCCTACAACAGAGGCCAAAGCCAATTGTCTCAAATGCATTCGATCATGTTTTTCTGCAGACTTATCTCCCAAAAGCAAAAACCTCACCATCACGTTTCTTAAAACCCTTTGGCAGGAGCCCAAATTCTTTAGCGTGATTTAAAAGTTTGATTCTGTCACTTCTCAAAATAAAGTCCAGATACCCCCAGATCTATTCACGAAAGCCCCGCATAAGATCTTCTCGTGTCCAGACGAGACATCTCAGCATCCCAGCGGGGTGCCCAGGTCCACTCGGGGTTATCTTGGTCTGCACCCTCCCACGTCCACAGCGTGAAGTCCACACGTGAAATCCGAAGGCCTGAGGGCAGGATGGAAACCGCGCCGAGGGCCTGAAGCCGAGAGGCCTCTCTGCTGCTCCTGACGACTTGGGGCGCAAGGCCCCAAAGTTTGGGGCGCTTCGCACAAACCCCAAATCGTTCACCTCCGATTTCTAGTTTCCGCCCCCCGTTTGTCCTCACGCGTCACCCCCGAAAGACTGGGTTTCTTACTTCCTGCCACCAAACACGTGTCGATTTTATTGCCCCCAGGTCTTTCATGTGTTTAAGCTGGTACCTCTGCGTAGAATTCATTGATTCACACAGCAGCGTGTCCTGGTTTCTTTTCTGGGGCAGGCACTGAGCTGGCGTCCCCGGATTGAAGAAACGGAGGCAGCCTCTCCCTGCTGGACAGCCGTCACCAGCGAGGAGGTGGGGACCGCGCCCTTGTAGTTACATGCCGTGCTAAAGGTGAGCCTGGGGTCTTGGGGGTCAAGGCTGGGAGGTTTCCCTCTACTCCCTTGAGGCCTCTCTGGGCTCAGCTGTCCGTCCCTTTGTGAGGACTTTGGGCCTCGCTGGGGCCCTCGTTTCAAAAGGTGGAGGTGCCTGTGCTGTCTCACCTGTCACTTTGGCCAGTCATCCCTTGTGTCCTCAGACTCCTGCGTGCCTGCCCGCCACTGCCCCTGCCTCTTCTCTGGGCTCTGAGTCCTACGAAGGTCCCATGACCCATGTGGGGTCCCCAGCTGCAGGACAGTTTCTTTGAGCCGTATCTGCTGCCGGTTTGGAAATTCTCACTTCACACCCCCTCCCACATCGGGCCTTGGTGTCCCTGGTTCGGGGTCTTGGAGTCGTACCCTCGCCCCGACACCCACAGACACACACCCCAGCCTCACCACCTGCCGTGCCCAGAGCTTCCTCCGTCAGGTCAGCGCCCTGCTTGCCTCTGAGCAAGTGGCCCATTGGGTCCGGGCTGCCAATGTGCATCTATGAAGGGTTGGCTGTGGGGAGGGGCGGGGGGCCCACCCCTCCGCGAATGCCTCTCCCTGTCAGCTCACTTGTACAGTAAAGGAAATCTGATTTTAAAAATAGAGCTTGGAAGAGGAGATGGGAGGATATTTAGGAGCAGAGCTGAGCCTGGGGTGGGGAGTGGAGGGGTCAGGGGAGCGGTGAGGGCAGGGGAGGAGGGCGCGAGGCCCCAGCTGCTGAGAAGGAAGGCTGAGCTATGGCGGGCAGTGGGGTGGAGGGGAGGAGGGAGACGGGGGCTCTCCGTTCCATCTTCCCTGTTCCTGGCCTCTCAGACGCCAGCGTTAACGTGGGAGCCCCTGGCTCTCCGGGCCACCAGGGCGGGCGTCGCGGCCAGCACTGGGCGAGCACCCCATCGGCTGCTGGAATGTACTCAGAGCCATCTGGGTTGGAGGGACATAGCCCCGAGATCTCAGGAACTGAGTGACCCCACCATGAATACCCTCCATTGGCCTCCCCGCTGCCCACGTCCTGCTGGCAGGGGATGGGCACCCTGGGGCCCTGGGAGGGCACAGGTTGTAGTTAGTTGCTTTGTTGAACTAAAAAGTCAAGGTCAAGAGGTGCCCTTGACAGGCTAAGGCTGGGGCTCCTTCTTGGTTTCCCTGGGCTGGACCTGCGCTGTGGTTCCTCCTCATTCTGCTTCGGAGTTGGGAGCAGAGGCTCTCCGGGAGCCTGTGAGGAGGGTACCAGCGGGCTGTGGGGCCTCCAGGGGGCTGCTGGCCCATGCAGCTCACCTTGGGGTCCCTCCCTTCCAGACTCCTTCCCTGTCCCTTGTCCACTTCACTGCCTGGCTTGTGGCTGGAGACCCCTGGGCCTCAGCGATGAGAGGGCCTCCTCACCTTGGCCCAGAGCAGCCCGCCTTTCCCCTCTGCCCCTGGGGCGTGAATGTTGCGGCCCCACCGGGCCTCGGACATCTTTGGGGAAACGGAGTCTCTGGAAGGGGATTGGAAGGGGGTTGGCCATGACTCAGGACAGACAGGGAGTGATGGCAGAGCTGGGACTGTCCCCAGGGCTTCTCTTCCAGCCCCAGACTGGGCTGGGGGGGGGTTCTTGGAGGGGGTCCCCGAAGCCCCTCACCTCCTCTAGTCATCAAGGTGAAGGACAGTGCCCTGCCCCTGCAGTGCTGCTGTGGACAAGTCCCTGTCCTCCCCTCACCCCCACCCCTTGACTGGCAGCTCCAGGGGGCAGCTGGATCGCTCTGCCCAGAATAACCCTGGGAGGGGCTGGGCGAGGGGTCACAGAGAGAGTGTCCTCCTCTGCGTTGCCCTAATTGGCAGGGCCAATCAGCCGCTCCTGATGGTGTGCTTGCCTTTCAAGGCAAACAGGCCAGACGAAGGAGCTGGCCAGCTACCAGCTGGACCCACGCTGACTTTGAGCATGACCCTGTCCTCCTGGACCCTCAGTTTCCCCAGAGTGGCCAGGAGGGCTGGGTATGGTCTTCTCATTTTGCTCCTGTCCCTCTGGGGTCCTGAGAGGTGCTTGAGGGGTGACCCTGGGGCACAGGGGTCAGGGGAGCAGTTCGGCAGAGCAGATAGAACTAAGGGGCCCCCACCCTGCCTCAGCACCGTTGGCTGCTTTTGGAAATTGGGGTTCTTCTATGTCATTAAAGTAGAGGATCCCACACCTTAGCTGCTATCAGAAGCCCAGGCTGGGAGGGGCCTTGGGGGATCCAGGCCCGTCTCTGGTGGTCTGTCGCTGCCTGGGCGAGCCCGGGGCTGCGTGCCGGGGGAGGCCCCAAGGTGGGTGGAGGCAGAGGCTGGCCTCAGGGTCCCCACTGACAAGTGGAAGGGGGCCTTTTCCCCAGGGGACACAGGTGTGTCAATCCCTCAGTAAACCGTGAGGTGCCACGCGCGGGGCCGACTTCAGTGGTGGCCCCCCCGCGTGGGGCAGTGCCTGGCCTTGAAAAGGACTGTATGGGGGTCCAGGGGTGAGGGAGCTTGCCCAGGACTGTGACTGGAGGTGGCGTTGGCTCTCGGACCCTGGCCACTGAACCCCCTGGCGATATGGCTGGTGACTGAGGCTGGGGCGGGGCGTGTGGATGCCGGTGTCCCGACAGGGGCCATTACATTCCGTCGATTACAACGGATGTCACCACAGTGTCTGTGCTGGGGCGAGCGGGACCCTCGCCACTCAGCCCCGTTACGGACTGTGCTCCTGACCCTGCGGGCGTGGCCCGGCATTGGATTTAGAGGTTCAGCCGGCCCAGTTCAGGAAGCAAGAGGCAGGGGCAGTGCTCAAAGCCAGGTGATGGCAAGGAGAGAGCAGGAGCAGACGCCCCACGTCGGGTGGGCAGTGGCCATCCGGGGTCCTTGAGGGACCCTCAGGCCCAGAGAGGCCCATTTCATTCTACGGTCCACGCAGCCGGCCTTGTGGCCCGATGGGAGTCTGCCTCCATCTCCCCCCAGAGCTCATGGAGTCATTCCCGATGCATTCTGGCTAATTTGGGTGTCGGTGGAGGGTAGGACAGCTGGCCCAGGACCTCCTAATTATAGCCGCTCACGTGTTGGAACCAAGGTACTGAGTAACCCGTGCCAAGGTTTTTCTGCAGACAAAAGGGCCCTGTAACACTTCTTATCCATTTCGACCCACTCCATGAAATGCCCGGTCCCCCCAGGCCCACGGCGCCCCCCCACCCCGGGGGGAGGTCAGCATGGGACCCCCACCCCAGTCTTACCTTTGATGCAGGTATTCAGTGGGTTTGCTTCCGTCCTCTGGACCGGGACCTGGCTTCTTTCTAGAAAGTTATTGGATAAATTAGTGCCTTAGTCACTCGAGCCCAGGCGCCGGGGCAGCACCGTCTCAGCCCGGAGCCTTTGTCCCGGGGCCACACCAGGAGCCCCGGTCCCGGATGCCGCGTCTGGTGCCTCCATGAGGCGGCTCGAGTACTTCCTGTGTGCCCGGGACCGCTTTCACTCTCCTCATTCTTAGAACAGAACGCCCTGGGGAGGGCCTTCCGTTACCCCATTTTCCAGAAGAGGAAACTGAGGCCTGGGACATACCTCAAGCCACTCACATTTCTAACAGGCGCTGACCTGGGCCACATGCCCACCCACCCAGGGGCCCCACTAGCGTTCTTTCCAGTACCCTCCCCTGTTCTTGTGGGACCCCCATTTTGCTATCCAGTAAATGAACTTCCGAGTCAATATGAGGCTGGGGCCTGGCCTCTTGGGCGACCCTGAGTGACCCTCTCAGCTCCCTGACCTTTGACTCCGAGGCAGTTTGAAGTAGCACCTTCCCAGGCAAGTGGTGCTGCCCTCACCTGGGAGCCCTGCCGTGTCCAGGGAGCGGGGACCCCACCCTGTTTTGCTCTGGCCTCTGGTGTCCGTCTGCAGGCACTGCTCTGCGCCCACCCCACTTAGTGCACAGTAGGGCTTCCGGCAGTGGTGAGGCCCGAGGCAGTGGCTCAGGCGGGCAGGCTGCGCCCTGGTCGCGACTCCTGAGCAGTTTCTCTTCCCTCCCAGGTGGCCAGAGGTGAGGCGGCGGCTTTCTCCCAGGAAGGGAGCAGATGCCCGGCCCAGGATGGAATCTAAGGTCTGAAAAAGGATCTTTCTCCCTTCCTTGTTTGTGTACTTGAACAGTTTGTAAATGTGCACACTCCTTAGAATGGAACTGACTCGAGCCCTTGCTCCCACAGCCGAGGCTCGCTGCCCTGGAGGGCAGTGAGTCGCCGGGTTCCTGACCGGGGCCTGGCCGCGCCCGGGCCTGGGGACGGCACGCCTGCCCCGAGGTGCGCAGGGCCCTCCGAGGCCGACCTCGCCGCCGACCAGGTACCCGAGCCTGCTGTGTCACACTGATGGCCTTCCGGGGCGGGGGAGCCACCGAGGAGTTAGGGGTTCTGCCTCCGTAATGTGGGAACGTAATGGAAAATCCAGAGTCAGGCCCGTGGCCAGGAGGCTGTTGAGATCCCTCCCTGGGACACGAAAGAGGGCTGGCCACTGGGACATTTGGGATGGGGGCTCCCAGGGCCCGCTCTGGGGCAGAGAGGGCGTGTGCCCCGGGAGGAGGAGGGTGACCTTGGCCCGGGCACTGCGAGGCCCCTCCCCCTCTCCTGTAGGGCAGACAGCCTTCTTCAGGCCTTCCCAGACGCCTTGCGTGAAATACCATGCAGCTTTGTATGTAGCAGGCTCTCGACGCACAGAGACGGCTCGTGTTTTATGGGGACCTGTCTCTTCGCTGCCCTTTGAAAGCCCTTCCTGTTTGCGTAGCATCCAGAGGGAAGGCATGGGGAGCAGGGGCAGGGAGGCTCAGCCCCGGGTCCCCAGGGCCTTCTCCTGAGTCACCTGGGTCTCTGTGGGAGGAGCGACTCCTGCCTGGAGGTGTGCAGGTGCCTTCACTCTGGGCCCTGCAGCTCACTGTTGTGATTTATCCTGAGTGTAGTTTGCATCTGAGAAACGAGCACAGACTCTTCGAGGTGCGCAGGGGGACCAGCCCAGCCCTGAAGACGTTGCTGAGCTGTGAACGGCGGGGTCTCATGCTCAGGGAGGGGACGGAGAGCGGCTGACGTTGGTCACGTGGCACGCAAGGTCCCGGTTGAAAACAGGCCCCTGCCAGCCGAGGGGGGAAAGTTCTAGAAGGGCCCCCTCTGCGTTAGCCTAGCGGGAGGAGACCCTCTAACCTCTTAGCCAGTGGGCTGCTCTGTGCCGACTCGGGGATGCGGGAGGGTGCGGGCTCATCTGGGCTCGGAGCGGGTGTGGTGTAGTGTCCTTGCGTCCCTGAGCCTCAGGTGGTGTCTTTATCTGTAGGTGGCGGTGAGCTTGGTGCTACACACGTGACCCTGTGTGCTCGCCCAGGGGCTCTGACCCCTGAGACAGCCAGAGGGGGTGCAGGTGGGCTCTCTGAGCGGAGATAGGTGCCCCCACGTGCTGCCTTGGACGGGAGGGGCCGGGTCCCCTGTCTCAGAGCAGAGAGGTTTGAAACACCTGTGCCAGATGCCCTCTTGGTCAGAACTGGGAGGAGACGGGGCCGCCGTGCGTTCCGCCCGGGGTCAGAGCTATTGGGGGCACAACACGGCCAGTGCCCGGGAGCTGTGTGGCTGCTGCTCCCCAGACGCCTCTGTCCCTTTCCCCCAGGCCAATCTTACGTCACATTCTCGGCCCAGGCAGCTAATCCCTGAGGACGCAGGCCAGCGCATTAGCTTTCAGGGCCTCTCCTTAAAGACCAAAAAGGAAAAAGTACTCCCCGATGGGTGCTCGCTGGGTGGCTCTGGGGGGTGGGCGCCTGTGGTGGTGAGGCCAGAGCCTGCAGCCTCGCACCTGCTGGCCCCCCGTCACTGACACGCCACTCAGAGGCCCCCCGGGCTGCAGCTTCGGGACGCATGAAACGAAGACAGGAGTGGTTTTTGGGACCACATAGACCCCCTGTGTCTGCAGGACTCGTTTAGAGGGGGTGTCCTTTCCTGCTCCATCAGCCAAAATGTCCTTTTAGTGTTTGTTCAAAACAACAACAAAAAACCCCACTTGCAAATGTTTATTTTTAATGGTGCGAGAAATGCATCGATAATTAATCCACTCATTACGAAAAATCAAACACTGCCGATAAAAGCCAAAGCCAGCTCCAGCGCACTCCCTCCCTCTGTCCCAGCCCCTCCCACCTCCCGTATTAACTCCAATTAGGGGCTTCGGGGTTATGGTCGCAGACGTTTTTTTCTGGGCATTTGCATGTGTGTAGAAACAGACCTCTGAAGTGTACGATTTTGCTTATTTTTGCAGTGACGCTGTCGTAGTGTGCCTTTCCTTTTTGTGCAGCTTCTCTGAGGAATGTGCCTGGGCAGGGGCGCCTCGCCCCTCAGTGACACCGGCATCTGCCCGCCCTGAAGTCGGTTGAACCGCCTCCTCCCCGCTGTCACGTAAGCCCTGGCTTCTCCCCCTGAGGGGACGGCTGGCGGAGGCAGATGTAAGTAATTGCCGAGGTCTGGGTTGGAGGAGTGGGCTCCCGAGTGCATATGGCTTTATTACGGATGAGTACGTGAACGCATAAATTAGCACAACAGAACGGGGACACGCCTGGACCGGGGACGAGGACGTGTTCGTGAACAAAAGGTCATGATTAATCCGGTTCTGCACGAAACACTGACGTCCATTAGAGGACAGTTGTCTCACTCTGCCATTCTTGCTAAGAGCCGTTTAATATTCCGGTGTACGTGCGTGCGACTGTGGGCCAGCCCAGCCCCTCCTCTCCTGCGGAGAATCCCCCCACTCTCTGTGTGTGTGCGGTAGAAGGTTTGGTCAAAAAGCCCCCACCGCTGGGGTGGCCGCCAGGTTCGTGGGTGCTGGTTATCTAACAAAACAGATACCTGTGCATCCATAAGACATGAGTGTCCCTGGCCTAGATTCATGGCAGGGGCCTGTAATGAACTGGGGTTTTGATTAATATAATTCTGCTTCCCTGTTGCCCACTCACGGAGATCTAAGGGGGTCCCGTGTTTTGTCACTGCTGACGCCCCTGCAGTGACAGGCCAGGCTGTACCCATGGACACTGTCCCTTTACCCCTAGTTCCCAGAGCCAAGATGGCTGGGCTAACCAGTTTGCAAAGTTTATTTTTACTGAGTGATTTTCCTCAAATGCTGTTTTGACCTCATCGCTATCTTGCTTCAAATCATTCATCTGACTTCCCATGGCGTCTGGGATGTGGGCCAAGAGCCTAGCTCGGCACGTAGGACCCTTCGGGGTCTGGCCGGAAGCCCCCACCTCCTCATGCCCCTCCCTGACCAGTCCCCTGGGCTCCCTGCCGCGCCCTCAGCCCCCCTCCTCTCTGCTCTGCACCCCTCTCCTCAGCCTTCGCACCCAGCGCAGAGGCCTCCCCCCAAAACCACGCGCGAAGTCCGGCAACGCTCAGGCCTCGAACTGTGATGCCATGTTGACATGTCTTCCTGGTCCCAGGCAGTGTCCTGCATTTTTCTAGAATCCATGACACTGGCCTTCTGTTCACCAGCCCCTCTCCATTGTCCCTTTCCAGGACCCTCGGTGCCCCTGTCTTGCCTGGATCTGACTCCCCCTCGTGGAGGACCACCTCCCAGTCTTCCCTGGGCCAACAGGCCATGTTGGAGGACGGAGCTGTTTGCACCGTGGCCCCCGGTGAGTCCTGAGAACACTACGCCACTGTGAACACCCACAGGTGGCCCAGGCGGGCGCCCCCACTGCCCTGCCCTGCCCTCTCGCGTGAACACGCCACAGTCCCTCCATGTCTGCCGGCAGCTGTGTGTGTGGTACCCTGAAACCCAGAGTCTGGGGTCTAGCATCTCAGGGTTGTGAGTGCCAGTGACGGGTTTTCGGGGCCTTATTACAGCCGGGGAGTGGTCGATGGCGTCTTTTCTGGTCTGCTCCTTTCCATGGGGAAATGGGCTGGTCCCAGAACATGACAACGAGGGAAGCCCTAGCATGTGACAACAGGGCCACCAGCTGGGGTGTTGGTGACAGGCCTGGGGAGAGGACATGGTTGAGAGTGGCGTGGTGCTTGCAACCTAAGCAACAGTGGCATGTTCTAGAAAGAACACAGGTTTCGAGGTAGAGGGCCAGGATGCCAAGGCCGCGTCACCCTTGGGGTAGAGGGTTCGCCTACCCTCAGGGGAAGCAAAAGTCACTAGCGTGCTCAAGGTTTTGGTCTCTTTTCTTTCCCTGGGGTAAGGGGCACCTCGAGAGGCTGGCCATCTTAAACACAAACACGGCCACAGAGCAGACGTAGGGCTGTGTGTCTTTTTAAGGCCCCAGGATGTTCTGTGCCTCAGTTTCCTGATATTAAAAGAAGGAACTGTAATCTCCCATGGGTTCCAAGGAAAACCGCCACCCAGGAATCACCCCGCGCAGGAGCCGGCACGCTGTCCCCAGCAAAAATCCCTAGCCCTGTCTGTCCTGCGTCCTCCTGAAACGCTCACCCTCCCTCCTGAGTCAGGAGGCTCCTTTCAGAGCCCCTCAGGGGAAGACAAAAAGGCCCAGGGACAATGCGGGCAGGCAGGAAAGACTCTGTGACCCCTGCCCCGGCGCAGACCCCCCCCCAAGGGAAATGCTAGCTTTCCCCCACACCTGGGGGCCCAGGAAGCGGCTGCCCCCCGGCTTTAATTGGGTTCTCCTAAAACATTCGGTGACGGTTTATTTAATTTAATTTCTTAAATATATATGGAATGTCAGGCTGCTCTCGGACAGATTTTTTAGGCAAAGTCTCGGATTTTGTGGACTTCGGCAGGCTCGGCACGGGAGGAACAGGGCTTCCAGTCTCCAGAGGTTCCCAGTTCCTGGAAGAACTTCTGGCCAAACCTGACTTCTGCTCCGTTTCACAGAAACGGCTCCCGGGGCGGGCCGGCCTGAACGAGGGTTTTGTGCCGCAGCCAGCCTGCCCCCGGGGGAGCGGGGCTCGCGGGTTGCCTTTTACACCTAAGCGAACTCCCTCGGCCGCTGCGCACAAAAGCCCCTCTCTCCTGAGCTTCGGGGTTATTTGCTCTGTAGTGCAGGCGCGGGGCTCTTTTCTCCGCGGCTGTTTGCCGAGTGGCCCCGGGGCCCCAGCTTCGTGCCCGAGCTCCCCTGTTGGGGCGAGGGAGCCTGGCTGTGTTTGTGTCTGGAGCCTGGGGACTGACGGGGACGTGGGGCTGGGACAGTGCACCCTCGTCCGGGAGCCCCTCCCCAGACAGCCTGCCTGTCAGGGGCTGAAGGTTTGGCTGCCCCGTGGCCTCTGGCTGGTGAGGGACGAGGGCAGCCGACTTTTCCGAGCCCACACCTAGTGCGTCCTACGTCCTCTCCCGAGCCACTAGCCCCCCACCACGACCAGAAACACGTTTTCTCTGCATGATTTATTACGTGCGTAACTTCTTTCGCACCCCCCGAGGAATGCCGCAGAGGCTGCAGCACACATGTAAACACCACTTTACCAAACATTCTCAGAGTTTTAGTGTTTTAATCCATTGAAACAACAGCGCTGATGAAAAGCAACAGCGCTAGATTCTGAGGGACAAACGGTCTCCCAAGCAGCACCTAAGCGGGGCGGCGACCTGTCTGTCTGTCTGTCTGTGGGGAGCCGGCCTGCACTTCCACCTGCAACACGATGCTGCCCCCCCACGGCGGCCCGGAGCAGCTGTCGGGACCCCGAGGCCGGCAGCGCCCCGCAGCCCCTGTCGTCAGGAGCAGAGCAGTTAGGCAGCAGTGGCGAGGGGCTGCGTCCCCGGCACCTCTGACCTCCCTGAGTCTGTCTGCCGCAGGGAAGGGCTCGGGGGCACCTCTCAGCCCCGAGGGGGAGCTGGGGCAGCCTGCCTCTGGGGGGGCCGAGACACCGAGGCTGGCCCCTCAGCCAGCCTGCCTCCCCCCGCCCCCCACACGCACACACTGGGTGCCTGCACTGGAAACAAAGACAAGAAAACTCCTTTAGAGACTGCAGAACAGAGCCTCATCTGGCGGGGGTCCCCTGGTAAAGGCCCAGTCCACCCCAAGTTCCTGGGAACTGAGTTTGTGAACGGGACTGGAGAGCCAGCACCTGACTCCAGAGGGGCCTCATTAATCACCACGCAGGCCCCTGGTCCCCAGCCCCACTTGGGGGCTTTGGGGAGTCCCTGGAGCATCCCCCTCACGGTCCAGCAACTGGCTGGGCCGGTGGCTGGGGCCCGGTCTCCAGGAAAGGGCCCTTCTTCCTTCATAACCAGCCAGCCCTTCCACTCAGGAGACCCCCCTCCTACTGCGAGCCCCGTGGAAGGCTGCCCCACCCTCTGTCTACACCAGACTTACCCCCGAGAAGACCCAGGCCGGCCTTTCTGGGCCTGGGAGCCAGGTTGGGCACT
>PVKM010042149.1:0-12904 GCA_004027735.1 Carollia perspicillata | reverse complement strand
CTAATCAATGAAGGAGCATGACATAAGAGGGATAAATGGTGACACACCTCAAAACATCTCTAAGGAAGGAGAACTGAGGAGTGAAACGGAAGAAGGGGGGCACTAATGCACACAAGATCTTGAGGGATGTAAGATATGGGACAATAATCAAGCCACACTTCACAGGGGCATGGAGAAAAGAGCATTTTCAATGCACAACTAAGTGGCAGTTAATGCAACAGGACGAAGGGGGTATTCATAAAATAAGTAGAAGTTTGAAGTGGTTCCTTGTTGATGGACCATGAGTTCCAGAGAGTCAGGTGGAAGGGCCCTGGCCAGAAAAATAGAGAGATTTCAATTACTGGCCTTCAGAGAAGGATGAGGATGAGTCATTCACACGAGGGCACAGCTTAGAGGATGAGATGAATCACATTGGTCTAAAGCACCGTGCAACGATCACCTCAGGGAAGCCTGCCACCCTAGAGATGGAGGATTGAAGGAGAATGGAGCGTGTCGAGACATTTTTCTTTCATTCTTCACTAGAATTTTAAGTTTGGATCTTTAGATTCATGTTGAATGAATTCACTGTTAACAGCCCTTACTAATCGGTTTTAAATTATTTGTATTGTAAAAATATTCATGGTTGTGGTTAAAGAATTCAAATAGTGTGGAAGATTGCAAGTTGCAATGTAAATGCCACCCTGTCATTCTAATACCTACAGGTATATTCCCTTAAAGCAACTACTGTTAACAATCTCTTATGTGTAATTTCAAATATATTAAATCCAGAAACACAAACACAATAATATTATGCACATTACTCTATACTTACTTTTTCTCCTTTAATTTAATAAGATTGCAGCTAATATTCCCTAAGACTCTGCATACATCTACATACCTCATTTATTTAAAGGCTGCATAGTTCTCCACTATGAGATATATCCTGGATAAGGATACATTTAATATTACCATATGGGTCACCATTATTCCTGAAGACTTAGAAGCATCAGGACTAATCCTGGTGAAGAGTACTGATCAAGTATCTTAGCAAAAGTCAGTAAGGAATCAACTCAGAGTCAAAAAATGAGTGATGAGACCAGAAGGATTGCCTTTCAGGAAGCATCTGACCTGGGTCTGTGGTTTGTCACTGCCACATGTGAGACCAGCAGTGGGTCAAAGCCTTGACTGGGACAGTGCTAGTGACACTCTGAAGTGTTAACAATACTTGTGCTGCTGTTAACATAACCAGTTTTTATTGAATTAACTGAGAATGGGAGTATGATGCTTTTGTGAACTGTGATTATTCATTGATCTCCCGGTGCCCTTAGAAACAGTATACTATATAATCCTCTCCCTATGAATAATTCTATTCCTCTTATGTAGCTAAACTAATTTATTTTGTTTACATATTCATTGCACTGAAAAGCAACAACAAAAATAGTTATTTCACATGGAAAGGCTTAGCATCTGACACATTCAAGAACCAGCGCTTCTACAAACTATTGCTTACAGAGATAACTCCTCAATGTATAGAATAGGTGCACTCCTGATAATTTTACTTTAAAAGTGAAATTTGTTTTCCCATTGAATTGGTAATGAAATGGAAAATATGTTGCCTTACAAAATCCATAAAGTCATTGAATTTTTAAAAGACATTTTTGAGAGAAGTTTTAGGTTCACAATGAAATTATGAGGAAGGCACAGAGATTTTCCATGAGCCCCCTACCCCCCTACTCCCATGGCCTACTCCCCCATTACCAACATTTGATAATGTTGATGAACATTTGATAATGTTGATACAGTTGATGAACCCACTTTGACACATCATAGTCACCCAAAGTCCGCAGTTTTTGTTAGGGTTCACGCTTTGTGTTTTATAGTATATGGGTTGGAACAAGTATATAATGATATTCATCCATCCTCATACTACCATACAAACTATTTATTTTCATTGCCCTAAAGATCTGTGCTCCGTCTATGCTTCCCTTCCCCCCTCAACCCCAGGCAACACTGAGTTTTCTTTTTTACTGCCTCCATAGTTTTGTCTTTTCTAGAATGTCATACATTGGAATTATAAGTATATAGCCTTTTCAGGTTGGCTTCTTCCACTTTATAATACACATTTAAGCTTCCTCCATGTGTTTTTATGGCTTAATAGCTCATTTCCTTTTAGGGATGAATAATATTCTATTGTCTAGATGTACCATAGTTTATTCATCCACTGACCTAGCAGAGAACATCTCGGTTGCTTCCAAGTTTTGGCAGTTATGAATAAGGCTGCTATAAACATACATGTGCAGGTTTATTTGTAGCTAAAAGTTTCGATTCCTTTTGTAAATACCAAGGCGCTTGACTGCTGGATCATTTGGTAAGCACATGTTCAGTTATGTAAGAAACTGCCAAACTGTCTTCCAAAGCGGCTGTACTATTTTGCATCCCCACCAGCAGTGAATGAGAGTTCCTGTTGCTCCACATCCTCACCAAATTTGATGAATTTGTATAAAAGTATTAAAAGCAATTAATTTTTCATCGTGGTGGAAACTATTTTGCTCAGTCTCATAGCAGAGCTGCTATATCCCAGCTGTAAGATATCCCACCATTTTCCCTTTGTGTTTTCTTGGATCTTTTTATCATTTCATAAGAGTTATTTTTAGTTAACAATCTTCAGATTCCATATTTAGTTTCTATGGCTTAGCTTCTCTACTTCCTATAATAGGATATACTTTCTTGATTTTGACTTATCAATATTTAATCTTTTCTTTAAGATTCTTTAATGTCTCCATTGAAGTCTACCCACATTCTCCGTCCATGAATATGAATATGTTCCATCCATGGGCAGTTCTCAGCGTGAAGGATGAGATTCTGTCCTAGCCAATCAGCACTTTGAGGCCCCCTAACAATATTAAGTGGGATGGGGATAATTATCTAGCTGGTTCAATAACGAGCTCATCTTAGACCTTTTGTGACATCTCCTGAGAAGGCACCTTTTTTTATCTTTTGATTTAGGTCAGTGAAGATGTTGGCTGGAAATTGCAGGTGCCACGTTGCCATCACAACAAAACTGACACTGGTGCCAACGTGAACTAAGAGAAATCTAGGAGGTAGAAAGAAAGAAAGAGACCAGGTTATGATGATGTCATTTCATTCTTTGAACTGCATCTGTCTTAATCCATTTGGGCAACTATAAAAAAATACCACAGACTGAGAAGCTTATAAATAATGAATTAATATCACACACTCTGAGGGCTAAAAATCTAAGATAAGGGGGCCAGCAGGGCCTGGAGAGGGCCCTCTTCTGGCTGGAAGGGGCTTGGTGGGGTCTCTTTTCTAAGAGCACTAACTTCATTCATGAGGGCTGCACCCTCATGACTTAAGTACCTCCCCATGGTCCTGCCTCCTAATATTACATGTGGCTTCAAGATTTTGGCATACACATTTGGGGAAGATGGAACATTGAATTATGCAGAATTCCTCCTGAGTATAAATTCCTTTTTTATCATCATCGCCACCATTAGTATTTATCTTAATCCACTTTGAGAAGGGCTTTCTTTCCCTTGTAACTTAAGCATTCATAACAGATGAAAAGAACATGTGGGAAAATTCAATCTTCCTCAGCAAATTCCTATACTGGTGTTTAAAAAATCATTGTGGTGAGGCCAGGTTTGCCGGGCTTCGCTGGCCATACGATGCATTTGGGGTTCTATTATTGGTACGATAGGAATTTGTTGAAGAGCTAAGAATTGGGAAGTGAGGTAGAGACATGTGTGGCTACAGGGAGACCAGGCTCTGTATAGTCCATGTGATGGATGACAAAGGCTTGAACCAAGTGTTGACAGTGGAGATGGGGGAAGTATATGGACTTGAAATATTCTGTAGAAAGATTTATAGGCCATAAATCCTAGGCTTCTTTAGCTCTAACATTCTACCATTTATTTGACCAAAAGGCACAATTGCTAGTTTAATCCAGTAGGCTTCCTTGATATTTTGATGTTTTTTCCCCCCATTTCAATTTTTACCAGCTCTTGACATAGCACTGTAATATCATAGATCACTTGTTTTTCCTTCCCATTACTATCCTCTTCTCCTTCCTCAGCCTTCCTTTCTCCAAAGGAACAAGATGTAGAAAATAGTAATCAATGAAATTTGCATTCATTCTCCTAATAATCAACAATATTATTTAATTACTGCAATGGATTTTTTTATTCAGCAATGTTTTTTAAAAGATGTGTTAATCCAGCTGCCCAGATACATGAAGAGAGACATAAAAGTTATTGCTTCGGGTGCTCCTTCGGGCGACCCTCTTTCATTTTTCTTTACTGCCTCCCTATCTGTCGGAAAGGGGAAAACTGCCTTTGCTGTTCACTGATCTCTTGCACTGTCATACACAACTAACCAAGAAATAATATTTTTCTAGGTAATGTACTTTCATGTTTGAGTTGATGGAATTTCATGGAGTCCTGGCATGGTTCTGAAGTTGTCTTCAAAGACCCTGTGGCTTTTGCATTTACAGAACTTTGCCTTACACATATGCATTCTTCTGCCCCACCCCTGCCTCAAAATCAGCAGTAGCATTTATCACTTTGCTCCTCCTAAAGCTAAGTAGGCCAACAGAGTGAAGGTAATTGGCTTGGTAGATTGTAAAGTGTGGGAATATGCTCTACAGATTTGCCTCACTTTACAAAAAGATGTGTTCCTAAAAGTTAATTGGTTTTAAAATACATCCAATTCTATTTTTAAAACTCTGGGAAGTAGACTATTTAAGGGATATATTCAAAGGACCTCAGTAGCTAATCTTTCTTTGTGGGTAAAGCTATATCCTTTTGTAATGCACATACTCATGACTGAATTAATCTATTTTGTTATCAAAAAGATTTACATTTGACTCTCACAAATGACATGTTTATGTCATTACTTTTGAATGACCAATTATTATAATGACAAGAATCTCTTTCTCAAGCAGGCACACAAACTTAGTACCAAGGTATAATAATTAATTTCCAAGAAAGGACCACTTCATCTATATTTCTGTTCTTTCTAAAAGAATATCTCCACACGTCAATAATATTAACACTGATCATAAGAATGAACAAATAATTAGTGTCTTTTTTATGTGACTATTGTCTGATGAAACTACTTGGTTTTCACTCTTGTGATTGTCTCTCTTTGAGCCCTAACCAATCCCCTAACAAACAAAAATACTTTTAAAGGTAAGTATGTTTGTGATTTTTAAAAAATTTTATGTGCTTTCTATGTGAGAGCAGGAATTCAGATGCTTGACAACATGTCCATGTATCTATGCCCCAATCAAGGCATCAAATCACTATTTAGATAACAAATGTCTTGAATGGAAAGACAACAGGCATGTAGAAAAAAGGTGACAGGAATATGTTTGCCCTGTCAAAGTCTGTGAGATGCCTTCTAGTGAGCAGGTACCAAGGAAGAGCTGCCTGTGGTCCACAGGAGAGAACTTCTTCTTTACCATGACCAAGAGGCCCCCTCAAAGTAAATGACAAAGAGTGTTCTCCATGAACCAGGGGGAAACATGTGCAAGCAAGGACACATGGTCTGAGCTGATAATTTTGGAATTACTTAGATACAGAAGAACGTGTTAAATAACAAGGGTCTTGCCAGAAAAGTAAAGGAACAGCTAGAGAAGCACCTATGTGAGCATGCTGCTGCCAAAACAAAAATTCCCAAGGCCTCCGAGGCAGGAGAGTGGCAGTGAGGGTCCTGAAGTTCTCAGATAAAACTGCAGAACACTGAAGGGTTGATTATTTAAAAGAATTTTTTCTGAATGACATTTTCCTTCAAGACTGAAATTTCAGGGTCTTGGATTAGAATTCACATAATAAAGACAAATTTAAGGGATAATAACATCATTACAGTGATGCATATTTAATAGTCTACTAATAATGCATCTAGTACTTACACTTATAAAATCGCAACATCGCCCTGCCCCAAGTGGCTCAGTTGGTTAGTAGAGCATCGTCCCATAAACTGAAAGTTCGTGGGGTAGGTTCCAGAGGAGGCAACTGATTGATGTTTCCTTCTCTCTTTATCTCTCTATCACTTCCTCCCTCTCTGAAATCAATATATATATAGTCAGGTGAGGGTTTGAACAATCATCATGTTTTTCTAACACAAATAATGTGGATTATCTTTCTAATGAGAAGGCTCTGAGGAGATTTCCAGTACCCTTACGCAGATGCCCCTCTACCTTCTGAGGGATCATCAGCTTCTTCTGTGGTGCTGCAGGAGCCCAGGAAACGTTTCCTTCTCCTGCCCTGAGCATTTCCTGACCCCCCAGCTCCAAGTTGGCGTCATCTCACTAAGTCTACAAGTCTTACGGAAATTTCACATTTCATAAGTTGGAATTTCAAACAAAAATAAGTGTATATTTTTTAAAAAGCTGTTTTAGACTATGTACAATGTCTCATCCCTGTTAAGATAAAGAATGCAATTTAATAAATGCCAGGTATCTATAAAGTGCTTCTGTTAACCTCTGAGTAAAATCTGTTACTCCACATAAGGCAGTGCAATTGTGAAAACTTTGTTTCCTCATATTTTTTGACAATATTTTAAGAGCTTAAATAGTCATTAAATATATATTAATTAACAGGCACTGCTAATATAGTCAGTGGACACTAAAGTGCGAAGATTAGAAAAACATAGTTTTTGCTTCAAGGATCTGTGGACTAGTAGGAAAACAAGAAAGCAAGACAAGCGAAGATCAATAACGTAGACAATACAATGGGACAAATGTTATGATGGCTTTTAGTAGAGGGCATAGATGGTCCTCAAAAGGAGCTGCACCTAGCCCTTTTACATAGAAATTACTTTCAGGCTTAGAAAAACTGTAATGTATATCATTGCACATTGAACAGCAATAATGTTCAACTATCAATTTATTTCAAGCTGAGGCAAAACGAGTAAAACAGAAAAGGAAGTGGAGGGGTCGATTTAACAGGTGAATCTATTAGAAAAATTTCCCCTTGGTATTCTTACTCTTGCCAGTCCCTTCAATACTCAGGTGGGATTATTTGTAGAGACTGTGACACCGAATGACCTGTAAGATGGACTGAGCAGTATCTGCCGTTGTTTCTAAAGGATCACATTGAGATAAGAAATTAATAAATAATGAACTTGGGCAGGAATAAAGGTCTTACTTTCATGTTTAATGGAGCAGGAAAATTATAATGTGGGGCAAAAGAGAGACTAGATATTATCATCGGCACATTCGTGTTTTTATTTCTGCACTATTCCTCATCGAATGACTGCTGAAAATGACTTGTAATTTCACACGCAGAATGAAGCGTCTTGCCAATGGGATGAAAATGGTGTGGTCTGGGATTAGATATATTTAAATGGATTCAATGTTTTAAAATGCCAGGGAAATAATAGGTTATGGGATAATGATAGCCATAGAGCGAATCACCTTTATCTTACAAATATAGTAATATGAGAACATTGGTTTAATTGGTTTATACACATATAAAAAAACAAAAGAAGATGATTTTCACATATTGGTTTCAGTAACCTAAACATTCAGTAGATTAAATCTAATTAAATATAGAATATGTACAAAATATTCACCCTGGAAGGGGGACAAAAGTCTCTTAGTTGCTGACCAGTAATACAACCTTGGGTGAGATTCAGAACTTTCCTATTAAGAAAACTCTAGGGAAGCTGGTTTTAGGCATCCTCGAAAAACAGCATGCTTGTAAACCAAATTGCTCTTCTTCCTCTTCCATTCATTCCATCACAGGTTGTGATGTGATGTAATACATTTTGTTAATTGATTTTCCCCTTTTATTTTCACCTTTACTACTTCCAGTATCTGAACACTTAATTATTCTTCTCTAATGTGCACCACCTTTCACGACAGCAGAATGAGCCTGTGATACCAGCTTTGCATATGGTTTGACCTCTTCTAGAATAATCCGCTTGATTTGTCAGAGCTGGGTTACTCTGATCCTTGCAGAATCAACCCTCGGATTTACAGGCTGAATAAAAGAGATGCTGTTCCCTCAGTGGGAAGGCTCCCCTGACGGATATCTGCAGCTTGGCACCCCTCCCCGAGGAATGCTGTAATGTTAACTCACACTTCCCTCAGAGGGAAAGCAATTCAAAGGTAAACAATCAGCTACCTCTCCCAGACATCTGACACGTTATGTACAAAGTACCCTCAGTCCTGCAGGCTATTTTGTCAGCCTGGATCTTTAAAGTGTATAGCACAACGATTTAAAAGAGCCACCCCGACAAGGGCATGGACATGCCTCAGCCTTCCCTTGGCTACATTTCAAAGAAACCGCACTGGCCATCTGAGCAGCTCTGCTTCATATTCGACAGAAAAGACACATCTTCTGAACAAGCGGGGGGAAATCTACCAGACTAGAAAACAGGGCCGGCACGGTTGCGTAGCACAGCACATGCAAGCAGTAATGAGCCTCATTCCTGTGATGTGCGAGTGTGGTGTTTTTTCTGGGTTTGTTTTTCCTTAACCTGGTTTTCGATTCTGTAGGAACACAGTCTGGTTGTAATCTATTTGGAAGCATATGGTGATATGACATCAAGCAATTTATCCTTTGGATGATTTGATAAAGATCTGTTCTCAATAGGATGATAAATCTATTTTCTTTTTTTCTAAAATGTTTTATTGTTCAGTTACAGTTGTCCCCATATTCCCCCCCATCACTCTCCCCTGCCCTACCCACTCCCTCTTCCCACATTCAATCCTCCCCCCTCCATTGTCGTCCTTGTCCCTGGGTCCTTTATACACGTTACTTGATGATCCTTCCTCTTCTTTCCCCAATGTCCCCCTCCCCCTGCCCCTCTGGTCACTGTCAGTTTGTTCTTTATTTCCATGCCTCTGGTTCTATTTTGCTTGCTCATCTGTTTTGTTGATTAGGTTCCACTTATACCTATTTTCTTACATTGAAACACAGTTTTGTATTTTAAAATCGTCCTTAGTTGTGACAAATGCATCGCAAGGTTTTTTTCTTGGCTTGTGCTGATTTACACAAGTCACAGAAAACTGGTTAAAGGTCTAGAAGATGGCTTCTTCGGCATTTAAAAAAATGTTCAGTGTGAATTCCACCATGTAATTGTGAAAAAATACTGTATTTTCAATTTAAGTCTGTTTTTTTCCACATGGGCATAAATGATCTCTCATAGGCTTTTACCTATTAAAAAAATTTGGAGTAAATTTTGTTTGCATAAAAAGAGGCACATGAACTGCACAATTTTCTGGCATTAGCCTCTAGCTCTTCAACAAAGGAGGGCCTGACAGCCTTCGGCAAGTACCGCTGAGTATGCGATGACCTCCGTTGAGGTCTTCTTGTATGCATCCTACTTAGATCTCATTCCACGCTGTTGGTCTGTGTTACAGCAACTTCTCCTTACTTCAAGGCCTTCACTATCCGTTTTGGTTGTAACACATGCTCTTGCTTTACGAAAAACAGTCTTCAGTAGTTAATATCCATGGAAGTCTTAGCCATCGGCAGCATTCTGCAAAGCGTTTCGAAAATAAGCCATTTAATGAGTGCTTGCTTCTCTTTCTCCCTATGAGACCACAGATCCTTTCCTCCACTGTTGGACAGTGACCCTCTGAAGTGGACGCCATGGAATAGATGCACTGCACAACTTTTGTCTGAAGGATTATTTTTTATTTAAAGTCTACCTTAAAATGAGCCCTTCCATAGGCCCAATCTCCCCACTCCAAGCCCACAAATCTAGCAGAAAGACCAACATTAAAACTAATGGTAACACTACTCCATAGATTCAGAGAAGTGCATTGGAAAACATATAGATTTTTAAGGCCTAGGCTTGGTTCAAATTGCAGTTCCTTACTCTCTATGGTGTCTTGGACAAGGCAGGCTTCAGATTTCTGAGCTCCTACTTAGTGGGGATTATGATAGAACGGGCCAGAGTCCCTGGCACATTAGGCAATTTTGAAATTCATGGCATTTGTGTTGTGACTTGAGAATCAGAGAATAGGCAATAAGTACAACACAAGCTCTAACTACCAAGGAATGAAAGAGGAGATGGAAACCCTGCCTAGATTTGCCGCATAGCTAGGTGGCCTCACACGAAAGCACGCATTCTAGATAAGTAATGTCACCCAGGGGTGTTGGTTCTCAAATTCCTAAGGTTGGTTTGGAAGTAGCTGTAATTCCTGACATGCATGATTGCCTTCACCACTGTCGTTCAGACAGCACTTCTTGTCTGTTCTACCTCCATCTGTAGCTGGGTGGCCTCTGCTACTCTATGTGTAGAAAAAAATTAGAGAAGTGGGTAGAGTTCATCTTTTATACACCTTCACACAAGCATCCCTTGACATGCCTCTCTGCCTTTTTCTTACCTCTCTCTTTAACATTTCCCCTTCAAAGACTGTTTTGTTTTGTGAGTCTTCATTTATGGATTAAAAAAAATATTTTAGTTGCACAAGGAGGATTATTAGCTATATTTCATTAGTTCTTCACCTCATTTCCAACTTCCCCAGTATTTCCTATGAAGGTTCTTTCTTCACAACTTCTTTCTCCACTTTTAATTTCTAGTTTTAAACTTTGGTTGAATAGCTGTCTATGCCAGTTGCTAAAGCATACAGAACAAAATCAGAGCGGTTTCCTGCTCTCAAGGAGTTTGCTTTAAATATGACATCGTATGGTTGAACTCTATTTATTAACATTATAATATATTTGTTTATTCAAAAGCATATTGAATTACTGCTAGATGTCAGTCTCTCACTTTACCACTGGTAAGAGAAATTACTGTTTTCCATCATGGATTTCCAATAGAGCATGGGCAGGGTGGGAGGGGGTGAAAAATTATTATACAAATAAATATATAATTGTAAATTTTGATGAATTGATATAAAGAAGTAACAAAAAGCTAGTTTTAATATGTTAAAAATAAATTTTAACCAAGAATTTTATATCCAGAAAAACTGTCTTTCAAAAAATAAAAGTGAAATACACGTTTTCAGATAAAATAAATTGAGACCATTTGTTCCTAGACAACCAACCTAACAAGAAACACTAAAGGAAGTTCATGCTGAAAGCGAGGGACCACAAAGACAGATTGAAATACATACACACCTACCCATGCACACACACACACTCAGAACAGTAACGGAAACTGTGTAATTGTAAAGATGAGACAAATATTTCTTCATTCTTTTGTCACTGATTGTAATATTGTAAAATTATATTTTAACTGTAATGTGGTTCTATAACATGCAGAAATATAATGTGTGGGACAGTAATAGCACAGAAGTGGGGCCGTATTGAAGATCATTAACAACAGAGGGTAATTCAACTCCACAGGAACAAATTAGGAGAACTACAAATCATAAGTAAGAGGATACTCTAAAAATTCTACAAATTTATCTTTGTCTTCCTTTCTTCTCTGAGCTTTTAAAAAAGACATAAAAGTATATAATGTAATAATTATAATAATGTATCACCAGATTTGTCATATGTATGATAGTAATAGAAAATGGAGTGAGAGAAAACTGGAATAATATTTCCCTATCTCACTGGAATTGAGTTAGTATAAATCTGAAATAGATTCTGGTCAGTTGTACATTGTAAAACCTACAACAACCACTATGAAAGTAAGTTTTAAAAATAGTAATAATTATTAAAGGAATTTAAATAGCAAAGTATAAAATAGTCAGATGTATTACAATCTACGTGGTAATAGTCACTATTTTATGTAATCTCAGAATCTTGCAGCATTATACTTACATTCTCCCCTGCCCATTTGTGTTACTGTTGAAGATTATAATTCCAAGCTATGAACCCCACAATTCATTCACGTTATTTTGCTTTAAATAATTATTTTAATAAATTAGAAATTAAATGAGAAAAAATATTTTTTGCCATCCTTACTATTCCATTTTCTGTTCCCTTTTATACTTACATGGTTTCATCTAATATTTTTTCCTTCTTCTTTTAGAATTTCCTTTTACCACTTTTTGTAGTTCAGGCATATCAGCATTAAATTATTGTAGTTTTAAACCTGAAAGAAAGTATTTCCACTTTATTTTGATATGTGTACTTGTATCATCATTCACTCTGAAGTACTTTGTAAATCAGTGTCTCCTTTAACACATGGGTCTTTTGGAACTGTGTTATTTAATTTCCAAATAATGGAGATTTTTTTAGATATTTTCATAAGTATTTTATTGATTTTGATTTCTACAATATTTTGCCATGTAAAATATGCACTTTTTCACCCAATTTTTTGAGGGAAAAATAAGGATGCATGTTACACATGGGTATCAATGATCACACACCATGGGTATAATAATGTATATAATAATCCCATATATAATGTGCACAAAAACTTGAGTGCACATTATACATGGCAACTATGGTAATTTCATTCCCTTGTGATCAGAGAACATTCTTTGTATGATATTTTTCTCTTCCAATTTATTGAGAATTTTTTATTACCCATCATATGATTTATCTTGGTGACCATATGCTGTACCCTCGATATAATTTGTTTTCTGAAGCTGTTATGGGTTAGTGTAGTATAAATATTAATTAGATCAAGATGGCTGGTGCTGTTTATATAATCCATGAACTTTCCGTTAAGATGGTCATTTGGTAAGAGGGGCATGTTAAAATTTGTTACTCCGATCTGGGGATTAATTTTTTATTTATTTTTTTCAATTTTTGTTTCTTGTGTTTGAACTTTGTATTTAAACACATTCATATTTTTCTTTATTTCTTTGACAATGATTTTTCTTAAACTATGTATTTCTAAATATTAAAATAACTCTGCTAGCCTTCTAATGCTTAGTGATGTTTTTTCTACCCACACACTATCAAGCTATCTGTACCGTTCTATTTAACTACATCCCAAGTAGTTAATTCTGCTTTCTAAGTCTACTTTGATTATCTTTGCTTTAAAAAGT
>PVKM010042148.1:0-12898 GCA_004027735.1 Carollia perspicillata | reverse complement strand
CACTTCTAGGCAGTGACTTGAGCAGCCACGTGTACCACCTACAGTGACAAATGTCTCTGGGATGTGAGTGTCAGCTGAGCATGCCTATTGGGAAATGGGCCCCTCCCAAGAACCAGCAACAAGTTTAAGCTTATAAAAGGTTCCCTGGCTAGACACTGCTCAGTCCACAGCCTAGCAGGGGACGCATCCCAGTTGGAGAACTGAGTGTCATCCAGTGGAGCCAAGGTCTGGTAAGTCTTCAAACGGCCTAGGGAGTAGGCTGGGAAACGCTGACGGCAGAACGCAGCCAGCAGGTGGATGTGGAAGGAAAGCCCTGGAAAGTGCTGTCAGCTCCAAGTGAGCCAACCTCTCACGGTACCAGTGGAGACGAGGAGGCCAAACTGGGGCGTGTGTGTGTATGTGATATTTGCAAGGTTTCATGGCAAGTCTTTAGCAGAGATGTGACTTCAGCTCAGGTCTTTGGCTCCCGGGACTAGGATGCATTTCCAAAGTCAGCACCACTCTTGTTTTCCTGTGGTTGTGGAAAATGAACGGCATGGGGGCAGGAAGGACATGCCTCTGGCCTTTGTGGATTCTTAGACCCGCATTAAGGATGCAGGTCTGAGTTGGCTATTTTCTAACTGATGGGGTGTTTATACAATGCTAATAACTATACGAACAGCACTTGAAGGTCTCTGGTCACAGGTGAGATGGGGAAGGTGAAAACAGCCAGGAGAAGATTTTGGAATGGGTTGTACAGGTAGATTGCCGTGATATCCTCTTTATTTTCCACCGTCGAGAACCTTGGGTGGTCCTTATCTGATCCCAGAACACTGAAAACCATCCGCTCTTTGCACAGACTGCTCCACGCACGCTTAACTCACTGAACACCTGCTTGGGGGCTGTTCCTTTGCTCTTACTCTTTTCCTCTTTATGCCAAAGTCAAATTTCAAAGGCTCGAGTTCCACTGCTGGAAACAAAAAGTCTGCTCGCTTGTGAAACGCTGCTTTTCTTGCAGGTTCACGTCACAGCTCCGCGATGTCCTCCCAGCAGAGCGCGGTTTCCTCCAAAGGCTTTTCCAAGGGGTCATCCCAGGGCCCCGCCCCATGCCCCGCCCCGGCGCCCTCCGTGACCCCCGCCGCCTCGTCCTCCTGCTGCGGTGGCTGCTGCGGTGACAACGGCTGCTGCGGCAGCGGCGGCTGCGGAGATTGCGGGTGCTGCGGCTTGACTTCCACCGGCTGCTGCTGCTTTCCAAGGAGGCGCCGCAGGCAGCGGAGGAGCGGGTGTGGGTGCTGCGGAGGTGGCAGCCGGAGGTCGCAGTGCTCCAGCAACAACCAGAGCCCTGGCTGCTGCGGCAGCTGCTGAGGCCATTCCAGGAAGAGCTCTGCGAGAGCCACCAGCCACCCAGAGAGCGTCCCGCCCCGGCCTGCTGCTCCCACCCCGTTCGCTACGCTCCTGTTCCAGTCTGTGCCTCCAAGTTTGCACGCCCTCTCCTATCAAGCTATTTGCACTTAGATGTCCAGAAATCCACCCTGTTCTCAGCCCCACAAAACTCCCTGACCCCGTGTGATTTTCCTCCCTGGGAACCTGAGAGCCACGGTGGACTCTACCATCTACACGGACACTGCACTCTACTGTTTGTCTAGGCTTGCACACAGTAGGTGCTCAATAACTGCCTATTGATTTGATTGTCTTAAAGACATCATAATAAAATTACCTCCTGAGAACACAACTATTCCTAGATGCTCTTTCATTTGTGTATTTATCGTCGTGTTCTGTTAACCCATCCACTACTTTTCAGCCCTGGCTTGGCATGTTTGTGAAAGGAGAAAACTAAAATTCATGCCTGAACAAGAGTGGATCTCCGGTTCTTCATTACGACAGGAGAAATCGCACACGGAGTCAGGCAGTGGTCTAAGAACTCGATGTGCTACGCATCACCTCATTTAATTCTCACAATGACTCGGTGAGGAGGGTGCTCATATTTCCGTTTCATAGAAGAGAAACCGGGGCTGTGTAAGTTGCTCAAAGTCACCCAGGTGGTGTGTGACGGAGAGTACTGATGCGATTCCAGAGCTCGTGCTCCTCACTGCTCTGCTTGGTTCTCCGGAAAAAACCTTCCAAAGCCTTACACACCTTCCTGTCCACCAGGCCCAGGTGGCAGCTGTGTGGCAAAGGTTTGGCTCTGCAACACTTGGCTTTTTTTTTCCTACAGGGCATCACTTGCCAAGGAAGGAAAATTTTCCAAGTTGAGCCTTCCAGGAGGCTGGGAGATGCCCTCTCCAGGTCTCATCCTGGCAGTTGAGGCCCAACTAGGAGCCATGGGCTTCCAGGGCTTTGCAGGGTGCAATGTGCCACACTCAGAAACATGGGAATGTCATTCTCTAGAGGTGGTGGCTGTGACGGTGGTGGGGGGTTCATCCTGAGTGGGTCGGAAACCCAGACCTATGGTCATAAATCAGGAAAGAGGAAACGGGGAGGACCATATCCTCTGTAGTGATGTCTGCTCGTTCACAAGGGAAGAAAGAGACAATAATAACTGTGGCACTAATAGTAACAATAGCTACTACTTACTGAGCACTTACTTTGTTCCAGGCACAAGGTTAAGCACTTCACATATATTATCTCATTTAATCCTTACACTAATCTCAAAATAAAGATGAATTTCCTTATTTTTTGTATGTGAGGAATTGGGTTCTGAACGTTTCAGAGAGTTGGCCAAAGTCTCACAGCTAGGGTTTGTCCGAGGCCCTTACATGGCAAGTGAGGAGATAAGATTCAAACTGGGGTCTTGCTCCCAAGTCCATGTTTTCAGACTCCAGTGTTGTGGTCTACTGCTGAGGAATCACTGCCACCCAGGGGAAGGACACTTAGGACTCTGCAGACACACCCAGGCTCACAGAAAATTGAAGCGTGGCTTCTTTGCCTACTGTTACATCAGTGGTCCAGTGACTGGCACCTTCTGTCATGACATCCACCCAACAAAAGGTATTTGCTCAGGGGTGAGGTCAGAAAAACTCCATTGATTCATCCAGGGTATTTAAAGCTGAGGCAAAATGACCCCTGTCAGGGATGCTCTGAAGAGTTGTCCTGCTCTGGGTAGGAGGGGCCCTCCCTTCCATCTCTGAGGTTCTCTCATTCCCAGTGGGAGGTGATTTGTGGAAACTGTTTATACACAAATGATATCACCTGTGGACCCGCCTCTCCCGCAAGTGATGTGTGTTGAAGCAACAGGCCCCAGGATGTGGTGGCAGGGGAGGCGGGAATGGAGCACTGCCCGACTCACAACAGATTGGAAAACCAGCCTGAGGGTTGGGGATGACCCTTAAGCAGGAAGCTGAGGCCTGAGTTTGAAAGAGAAAGATGAGGCGCACCTGAGTCTCGTACGCACCCTTGTACAAGAGGCACATTGCTATTGATCAAATGGCTGACCATGGATGGCGGTACTGCCAGGCTTGCGTATCCCTGACCTACAGCAGGCCACTGCAGGGGGTGGGGGTGGGGCGGGCTTTGATGAGAGAGAATGGGGAATCCTAAGAACAGTTTTGTTACAGAAACCTCGAGAGCCACCTTGGATGGGCTCTCTGCTCGTCATTTCACAGCCTTTCCTCATGTCCAAGAGCAGGTGCACTGCACGCATGGCAGTGAGCCTTTCAGGTGGCAGCAATGGGCCTCAGGATGCTGAGGCTGAGTGGACCTGTGCAGCAGCACCCAGCACACTGTGACAGGCAGAATCAGGTTTCTTATTATCATTGGATGATAGGACAGTGTTGGTAATGAGACAGTGTCAGTAATGGTGAATGCATTTTACTCCCGATGGCTCCAGTTTCAGCTTAAATTATTTTATTATAGTGGTAATAGTAACAACCGATATTTATAAGGAATTCAGCAGTTGATAAGGTGTTTTCACGTATTTCTTTTGTAATTCTGTAAGATAAGCATTATCATCTATGTTTAACAGATTGAGAGAGGCTCTGACAGATTAAGTGACCAACCTGAACCAGTGACAGTCTCTGATTAGACCAGGCCTTCTAAAGCCTTCCAAGAGAGCCAAGAGCCACTTCTTCCTGATCTGTACACTGAGATAATTCGGTAATGCCACCCAGTTAATTATTCAGGGAGAATGCTGTATTCATCATCGCAGCCTTAGCACCTATAACAGTGCCAGGCACACATAAGAGGTCAATAAATAAATATGTATTTATTATTACTGCACATGTAAAGTATCGTGCTAAAGAATTCTGGGAGATACACAAAAGTACTTCTTCACCTCAAGGAGCTTATAGTCCTATTTGGAAAACATGGTAAATGATCATACAAGGTAACAATGATAACATCACATATAAGAAATAAGATCACATACAAATATATACTATGCATACAAGTACATGCAAAAACATACAAATACAAGAACATGGTAGAGACAACGGCTATAGGGATTCAACTGAAATTTAGAAGATTTGTTACAGGACTTCAAATGAGGGCAAGCAACTTTGGGCTGGGTTACTCAGAAGACCTCCAGGAAGGAGGGATCTAAGCTGGGTCTCAAGGGTGGAGACCCCACAGAGCCTGAGACTCATTCAGCTGTGCACTTGCTCAACGCCATCGGATGCTGCTCCTGCTGCCGAGACAGAGTGAGAAATGGCACCAAGACCCTGCCTGAGTGGACCTCACCTTCGGCAGTGCCGACAGACAGGAAAGTGAGCAAGAAGGATAGTGTCATGTGGTGAAAAGTGCTGTGATGACAATAAAGAAGGTATTGGTGAAGAGATTAGGCAACGACGTACGGGGATTTCAGGTGAAGACCAGGGAGGTCCTCTCTGAGGAAGCATTGAGCAGAAAGGGTGGGAACCGTTGTGCAGAGCAGAAAAGCACGTGGTTACGAGGCTCCTGCCTGGATTTCCATCCAGGCAGCTTAAACATCTGCAGCTTGAGGCTGCACACTCACTGTTCCTTTGGGCCCATCAGAGACTTTCCCTCCTAGGGAAGTTACTTGGTATTCCAGCTGCTTGGAGCACAGATTGATAGTGAGATCAATCTTATGTTAAGAACTGGGCATGATTTCACTCAATCATCACAACTCTCCCACGAGGTTGTCTTTTCCCCACATTTTTAAAAAATAAGAAACCTGAGACTTAAAGCTGTCTGGGCCCAAGTTTTCACAACTTGTAATGGGCAGAACAGGGTTTTGAGCTGCATGTGTCTGATTCTAAAACCCCTGCTCTGAGCCCTGAGTTATAGTATGCATTTCCGGGGAGAAGGGGAGAAGTTTGAAGCTTAGACAGAGGAACAGAAAAGGAGACCCAAGGGGGAGGCAGTGGTGTAGAGCAACCATCCTCAAAGGCGGAGAGGTGAGGCCAGGCTGTGGGTGGTTCTGAGAACCAATTGAAGGAGCTAAACTGTATCCTATTTGTGGAGTGTGGTGGTAGAAAATGGTTTTGAAAGGAGTTCTTTAGAAAGGTAGAAGTTGGCCTGCATAACACCTGTGGTGCTCTTTCAGATGACCCTAAGGTTAATTAGGCGGCAATGATTAGGGTGTTCTAGAGCAGGGGTCCCCAGCCCCTGGGTCATGGGCTGGTACTGGTCCATGGCTTGTTAGGAGCTGGGTGGCACAGCAGGAGGTGAGCAGCCGGTGAGCGAGCAAAGCTTCATCCTGCTCCTCATCCCTCGCACTAATGCCACCTTCTCCCACCCTTTCTGTAGAAAAATTGTCTTCCATGAAACCGGCCCCTGGTGCCAAAAAGGTGGGGACTGCTGCTTGCTCTGGAGAACGGAGCAAACGGAGAGAATACAGGGCATCACTGTGAGAAAGCACAATGGTCTAGGCTTGAAATGAGACTCTAAACTCAGTACTTAGCAGTGGGCAAGGAAAGGAAATGACAGACATAAAAAGCATTTGTCCAGAAGGAAGAAGACTGGACAGAACTGGGTGTACTGGAACTGAGGAAGAGGAAACAACTAACTGGGAGTTTCGGAGGCTTATGCCTGGTGACTGGGAAAGGATGATACCATTGACAAAACAGAGATGTCAGGAGAAAAAACTGGTGTGGACAAGAAAAGAGTAAGTTCAGCTCTGGACATGTGGAGTTTGAGGTGCTGGCAAGGAATAACCCTGAGATAGGGTGTGGGGCTGGAACTCCAGACCCTGAACCTTGAAAATTTAGATAAACACATAGTATTAAGTCATACAGAGCTGAGAGTCAAATTTTGGGGGAAGAATATTGTCCCACCAAGTCTGGGAAAGTTATTGACAGACGTGGTCCATGTTTGCTCACAGCAGTAACCTCAGTGTGAAGAACAGAGACTGGGACATTGAAGGCACTCGATAAATATGTGTTGGGTGAAGAAATGAATGAATGGGCAAAACAGAAAGGCAAGAGTTAAGTTGAGGAATAAATTGAGCAGTTAGGAGGAAGTTGAGTTCCACACAAAGAGGGCAAAGATGATGAAGTCGGAGAAATTACCCAATGATTTGGACTACATAAGGCTATTTTGGGGTTTCAGTTCCTAGAGATTTGGGTGGCAGAGAAATAGGAATATGCAGAGCTGCATGACCAAGAGCTAAAGGATGTCATGCGAATCAGGCTAGTCACACAGGACCTTCCTTCCCCTTGCATGATCCACCTGGGTTTCTTTAAACTATCTAACAGTTATAGTAGGAGATTGCATCTGGCAGGATAGCAGTTTCATTGTAACCGGGTGGAACAGGTCGAACAGGAAAACTGGCATTCATGGTGAGTAAGGACAACATCCTCTCCTGTGAGTGACGCTGCAGCAGCTCCGAGTGAGCTGGCCCTGCTAAATCTGAGATATGTCAGCTTGCCTCAGAATGTGTCCACCCTGGAAAAGCCAGTATCTCCTCTTCTCTTACTGACATTTCATAAGGGCAAGAGCTATGGCTTCTAACATCTCATTTAATGCTCTGTCTCATTCTTAAAAGATACTCATTTACTTGCCAATAACGTAACTCCATCAGCTTGGCATGTTTGAAAACTTCAGTGTTCAAAGGTCATTTTCTGTGTGTACAAAGTGTGATTACCTGTATGTGAAGATCAGGACTTAACCTTCATCCCCTATCCCCCCCTTTGGTGATTTTCTGTTCATTTACAACTGCAATTTTTCACTAATTAAAAATGTATTGATAACTTAGCATATGAAAGGTACTGTATGATACAAGCAAGTAACTCTTCTCCAGTAGTTTAGAGGGAGAGTCAAGTATCATAGTAAGTGCAATGTAATAAGTGCTTGAAGTCAGAACAGGAAGTCAGCTCCACAGAGAGGGCACTGCTCATCCAGCTGAGGCGAAAGGTATTGTTTGAACTTATTCCTTAAGGGTGCCTAGGAGTTGGCCAGGTTGAGAAGGTAGGAAGAAATATTTACGTTAAAACAAACAGGCCTATTGCAAAGGTCAGAGAGGTGAGCATGTGTTTTGCAACAAACATTTTTTCAGGGCAGGCACCCCAGGAGGCCAAGGCAGGTGAGATTATACAGCTGGTCAGGGACTAGATAAGGCAGGGCCCTGACGACTACCCACTCCTGGAACTTCATCCTGGAGACGTGGAGAGCCATGACATTTGGGGGCTTGTTAGGTTTCTCTCCTAAGTTTTCAATTATACTAAAGTTACCTTAGCTTAAAAATGGGGGCGTTAACTTCATCTCTAGCTATTATGTTCACCTATCTTATTTTCTTAGTATCTTCCCTAAATTTCGAAGAATGCCATTCATTGTTTTATCTTTTATTTAAATCCTCCTTAATCCCTCAGAATAATGCTTATTCTGTCAACCATTATGCCTGTCCATCTCAGTCCAGAGTCACCAAGTCATCTCTCCAGTGGTGTGTCCAATGGTCTTCAGTCCCCAGACCCCAGCTCTCGGTGTAGCACTGCCCACCATTGATCAGCTTCTGCCCCTCCCTTTGTGACACTGAGCTGCCCTCAGTAGGTTCTGATCCTTTGGAGTTTTTCTTGTATAATTTCTTCTCTGCTGGTGTAGCTCAGTGGATTGAGCACAGGCCTGTGAAGCAAAGGGTCACTGGTTCGATTCTCAGTCAGGGCACATGCCTGGGTTGCAGGCCAGGTCCCCAGTAGGGGACACATGAGAGGCAACCACACATTGATGTTTCTCTCCCACTCTTTCTCCTTCCCTTCCCCGCTCTCTAAAAATAAATAAATAAAATATTTTTAAAAATTCACCAATTAAAAAAATTCTTCTCTGCTATTTTCCTTCCTAGCTCCACTTCTAATTCTGTACAGAACTTAGATTCAACCTCTAGCCTGACTAGCTCTCTTTACAGAGAAATCACACTCATTTACTCATTTCTCACACTTTTATTGAGGGCCTAATATGTGCTAGGCTCTCAGTTGGATTTCAGACAGAAAGATGCAATCTGGGTGATTTTGTTACAGGGATGTCTCCAAAATCTTTAACTCCAGCCATGACATTTTCTGAAAATCACAGGTAAAAAAAAAATCTGATTCTCATGGAATAATTTCATTTGGGATCTCAGACACATTTCATACAAAACATAACTACCACACAAATGAGTTTCTTTTTCCTTCAGATGACAGGGCCACTGCCACTGTTACACCGAGAACTGCAGTGAAATCTTTGACTCTCCTTTCCCATGATTTTGTGTCTAACCAGTCGAGAAGCTGTATTTCATTGTTCTTTCCACTAGCTCCCCCTGTTGCCTTTTCCTTTTCATCCCTACCACCATCATCTTCTATTCCTCAACAAGAAAATGGGCAGGAAGTTTGGAAGTAAAGAATCCAGCCAAGGCACTTACCAGTCATGGCAGATGGAGCAGAGCTGGAAATCTTTACCCACGCCTACCCATGGCTGGAGCAAGCTGGCTGTCACGGGATCAGAGCTCGGTCCCGCGTCTGCTAGACAGCTCAGTACCACTTTGAGCACTTTAACTGTACTCGTCTTTTATTGCTTTGCATCGTATTACTGACCAATATTGTAGTTTCATCTAACACCTTCAAGTTAGCCATCATTATTTTATACAATCAATGCTCGTTTATTTTTAATCCACATTTCATCCTTCCTCCACCCCCACCATTGCCTATGTCAGGCCATCCTTTCTTTCTGGATTCAATTTCCTTCTTCTTGAAGCAAATGCTTTGGTAGTTCTTTTAGCCACTACCTGTTAATAGTAAAATCAATCTTCACCTAAATGTATCTTAATTTGGTCCTCACCCTTAATGATATTTTAATTGGTTATAAAGTTTCATGTTGGCAAATATTGCCTTTGATCACTTTGAAGATGTTTTCCCACTATTTTCTGGCACTAGTTGTTGAGGAGAGTGTGGGCAGCCTAATTTTCCTTTTTTTGGAGGTATAGGCATACCTTGGAGAATTGCGGGTTTGGCTCTGAACCACTGCGATAAAGTGAATATCGCAATAAAGTGAGTCTCACAGGATTTTTTTTTGGTTTCCCAGTGCATATAAAAGGTATGCTTACATAGCACTGTAGTCTATTAAATACACAACGGCATTATGGCTAATAAAACAATGTTTGAAGTATTGTGACAATTACCAAACTGTGACACAAAGACACACAGTGAACGAACGCTGTTGGAAGATGGTGCCCTGCTCAGTGCAGGGTTGCCTCAAACCTTCAATTTTTTTTAAAAGAAAGCAATATTTGTAAAGCACCAGAAAAGCAAAGCACAATAAGATGAGGTATTTCTGTAATCTGTTTCATCTCTCTGGTGCTTTTAACAATTTTCCCTTGAGATTTGTATTTCTGAGGATTTATGACTTTCATTAATTCTTGAAAAATTAGAGCCAACATCTCTTCAAATATTTTTCTCATTCTTTCCCTCCTTCTCTTTCTGGAATTCTTATGCGTGTAGGACTTTTACATTTTATTCCAGGAACCACGGCACTTTAAATCATTCAACACATCTATCTTCCAACTCATGATTTTCTTTTTAGCTCTTTTAAATACATTGTTTGCCACTTGATTACTCCAATATCTATTCTTCCATCCTTCCAAATTAATAAAGCTCCTCATTTTTAGTTGGGTCCAGAATAAATACCCTGAGCTCCCTTGTAGGTAAGTATGGGCATATGACTCAGTTCTGGTTAATATGATGCCAGTGGAAGCATCTTCAGGATGCTTTTGTAAAAGATGGACCAATACTCTGCCCCTTTTCCTCCTTTCCTTCCTCTCCCTGCTTGGAATTTGTACTGATGGCTGGAACTGCATACCGAACCAAAAGAACGAGTGACACTCACTAGGAGCTGCAAACAGAAATGTAGAAGCCAAACTCTGTTCCGGAGTTGTCACGCCAAGTCCTGAGTAGCCACAATCTGAAATTTTATATGAGAAACAAAACTAATTTTATATAAAAAAACTTTTAACTTATTAAGCTATCATCTTTTTTTATCTTTTATTCTTACCCAAATCTAATTTTAACCTATACCATTCATTAATTTTTAAGTATCAGTGAGTATATTTTTAATTTTTATTGTTCTTTATTTTTATAGTGTCTATATGTTTTATTGCATTTTAAATGTATTATTTATTGCTTTTACTTATTTGAAACATACTTGTTTTTCTAACATTTATCAGATAGTTCTTTAATCTGAAATTTCTTTGTAGTCCAGTCCTACTTTTTATAGAATATATTGGCTTTCATTAAAGATGAACTCATAATTCAAAATTACAAAACACACAAGAAAACAATCCAACATGAATTCATCTTCAGCGGAACTTTATTGTGGGCATCTTATGTGGCTTATGCTGAAAACAAGTCCCTCTAGTTTAATTTGGGGTTTGTTTCTGTCAAATGCCCCAGGTCATGAGCCTAAAACCAATTTTTATTTTAATTACTTTACTTTAGGATTCGCAGGCCACATGTGTAGTATAGTTTGGAAGAACGGCAAATTGATATGAGGCACAGGCCTGTGGTTATTAATGTTCAAGGTTTATTCTCCCCCTCCCCATAAACCCAGGCTAAGACGGACAAGCTTCCTTGCGCCTTAAGGCATTTTTTTTAGTTCACCTTTTTTCAGAGGATGTCTCCTTTATTGCTTCCAATGTTCTCTCTTGACCTTAGATCTCAGAAAATCACTTTCCTTGCCATCGGGCAGCCGCCATATCCACTCATGGGCTTCCTATGCTGGATTTGGTTTTCAATTCTTCCTTCAATTGTGGAACTTAGGAATTTTCCTTACTTTCTGACAAGCATAGATATGAATCAAAAGATATTTAGTATATTTTATCTAACATTTCAGATGGTTGTAGCACAAAGATTTTAAAGTTATCTAATAAGCAACATTACCAGAGCCAGCAGCTGGTTATCCAGGCTGTCTCAGCTGTGCTGAGGGAAACCCGGCGAAATAATTTCTGCTCTTCCTGTGGCTAAATCTGCCCTGTGGATGGATCAGTGGTAGGTACTCGATTCTAGAACCTCAAGAAAAGCCAAGCCCAGGGACCAATGGTTGATTTTCATTCTATTCCTAAGCAAAGTAGACTTCTTATACAACTACTAGACTCTAAGATTCTTGGCGACAGTGGTAGTGTCCTATGTATCTTGATATTTTCCTGTCCACTCAGTACTATGATTTGTATATAGAAGTTGTTCAAAAACAACTGTTGAATGATTGTTGACAACATAAGCTCTGTAATTTAATCCTCACTTTGTGCTTTGCACTCATCAGAAATTACATCAAGGTGTGGTGCATTCTCAGCACAAAGCAGGACATTAACCCTACACTCCGCCCAGTTCAGAAACATGTGAAATATGCCTGGGCTCATTTCTGACATTATATCCATTCCGTAACAAATCCACAATCAATAATAAAGTGGAAACAATCCATGTACTACCTGTTCAGTTAAAAATATGTTTTTAAAAAATTATTAAGGGTAAATAGCCCCAAATTGAAAATATCATTAACATTTGAAGGGATTATTGGGGGCGGTGTAGTAGGACCACTCATTCAATGCAGGAAAAGGTCCCTTCTCAGTAGCCTGCTTCAGGCTTGAGCACATCTAGAAATAGGACGAGCCCACTGCCTCACAGGAGAGTTTATTTCATTTTGAAAATATTGATGTTAGAAAGTCTTTGCATTAAGCTTTTAATATTAATGTAACTTTTAAAAATTATTGAATAATTGTGTTTGTGGTAGAAATAGTAAATAAACAAAGGCAAAGCATCTCATAATTCTACCATCTACCAATACTCATTTTTACACCTGGTGTGTTTTTCTCCAAATCTTCCTCTATGCAAACTTTTTTTAAAACAGAAATATATTCAGGTGTGAATGATATTTTTTTTATCTGAACTTTTCACTCAATATTATAGTATCTTGTCATGACAATAAACACTCATTCATAGCACATTTTTCATGCAAGAGTAGTTCTCCACTTTATGGATAGTCACTGTTTATTTAACCAACTCCTTATTGCTGGGCCTTATCTTGCCTTAGATTTCCTACTATAATTAAATATGATGTAATGCACTTCATATATTCATTCAACAGATATTTACTAGGCTCCTTAGCTCTGCCTAGCTCTATCCAGGCATTGGGGATCCAGAATGGGAAATAAAGTTCCTGCCCTCAGTGTTAACCTATGAAGGGGGAAAGGCAGACTGAAAACAAACAGACCACAATAAGATAATCACAAACAGTGATAGTCATTATGAAGACAATAAAACAAGGTAATGAAATAGAAAGTGATAAGATCGAGTTGTGAATTTAGGCAGAGTAGATATATTGCCACATAGCCACAGGATAAACCTTAGATGAACCTTGAAGTGTGGAATTGCTACATTTTGTGTCAAGCTCTCCTCCCATCACGGTGCAGAGGGCTGCTTCTTGGCATCCTTGCCCACGCTGGCTCCCAGTCTTGAGGCTCACTGCTACTCTTTGATGCTAATTTCAAAGCTGCACAAACAGAAGGAGA
>PVKM010042147.1:0-12922 GCA_004027735.1 Carollia perspicillata | reverse complement strand
CATTTTTCTCCATTGTCTCCTCCTGGGACTATATTAGTTGAATGCTTTAATCATAAATTTGCTGTTTATGCCACTTACCTTTATTATATGTTCTTTTCTTTTTGTATTTGTAATATACTCTTTCAGAGACTTGTTTTAGTCTCTGAATTTTTAAGGCCTCTGGTGTTTTGGCTGAAGCACAGTTTTAGAGAAGGGTGAGCGTTTTGTGATGACTGTAGATGTTATGTGTCTTGAACAGGGTGCAGTCAAGGAGGGGGTCCCGAATAGGCATGTGTAATGGGGTCCAGAACTCGGTGTCCAGGAAATATTAGGAAATATGTATATATGTATGTATATGTATATGTATATGTATATGTATATGTATATGTATATGTATATGTATATGTATATGTATATATGATGTCCTCACCCCCACAAGTCTGAGCTGGGGATGGGATGCAAGGAGCAGGGCCACTGAAAATTGCTAGGAATAGCAACAGCTTTGCAGATGACCTCTAGAATGGCCATTTAATGTATCTATGACCTTTAGCTGGTTGTATAGATATGTTAAATATCTGTGGTGATGCTTTGAGCCAGGGGGATGGGAGTGACTTCAACACAAGATGTAACTGGGAGGCAACTCCCCCTGATTACAGCACCTGCATGAGAGCTTGAAGATGATTGGCTCCACACCACAGGGCCACATCTGCCCAGACTTACTTTGGCAGCCCAGTAGAGCTGGAAAAATATGGGAGTGCTGGCAGGTGTAGCCAATTGTGGGAGGAGTCAGAAATGGTGCAGCAGAGAAAGACTGGTGCTGGGATTTAAACCCAGGCGTGGTAGCCATGGTGGGTATTTTGGGGACCATGTGGCTTGGGCAGAGAAAAATCGCGGACTTCTATTTCTTTTTTGAGATATTGGATATCCAGGGTACCCCCTGGAATGGGCAGAGGGGGAAGGAAGGGCTGTGCATTTGTAGGTATTCTAAAATTCTTTGGGATCTCAATGAAGACATAAAGTTATTACTCTTAAGTTTGTATAACTCTTTAAGTAAATAATCCTTTTCCTTTTCACCAATCTCTGGCATTGAGAGATATCTTTCCCTAGCAGCGGGCAAGGTGAACCTAGTATGGTGTGGGGGACCCCCAGAGCACAAGGGTGGGTCCATTTGGTAATAGTATATCGTTCACCCCCTGCTCTGGGTCTGTTCTGTAACAGGTTGATGTTCAACTAATATACCAATGTCAGCCCACTTCTTACTTTCCCTCTGCCATATCTTCTGATTCTACGTCCAAGGTCTTGGTATCATTTTCATTGGAAAAATTGGCTTCCGTCTTTACGGAAGGTTTTTTTTGACAATTTTTAAGGCTGCGGTGTTCTCTGTTTCATATATCAGTCTTTTCCCTTGGACTGGGAATTAAAGTATATCACTTGCTGGTACCTACCCACCCCTAAGTCTCTTTTTTATTACCTGTTATTCCTCTTATGTCCTTTTTTGTGCTTTAATTTAGTGAAATCTTGGGAGGGATGGGTAGTAAATTTATTTGTCTGATCTGCCATCTCAAAACCAAATTCAATAGCTGTGTTTTATATAGCAAGTAATTAAAACTAAAAGAAACTATACAAATGACCTGAAAAGTTCAGAGTAATTTACATTAATAAAAAGATAAACCCTTTGCATTTCAGTTTTTGACCAAAACACTTTCAGTTTATGATTTTAACAAGAATGTCATTAATTTTTATTTGAGTAAACATTTTAATTTCTATTTCATAGAAGCATAAGAATACTATATATTGGGATTTTATATCAGCTAGATCAAAACAGCAGATATATTTTAATACATTAACTCTGTGAGACATTGTTCTAAACTCAGGATATAAAATGAGGTATATAGCATTTGACTCTCAGGTACTTACTGCCTTGTGAACATGTAGGTAATAATAGAGATGTATTTATTTAATAAATGTTCATAGCCCGTATAAGAAATACATGCATGCTTCCTATTGCTGAAGACTTAAGAAGGGAGAAGGGGCTCAATGCACTCTCTGTAAAACTGCAATGCAAATTGCTTATACAATGTAAGCTAGAGTTATAAGAAAGGGCAAAGGGTGAGCAAAAGCATTGTCATGGGAAAGGACAAATTGTCCCTGGCCAGTTTGGGTAGGGTGAGTGCTGGCCTAGGCTGAGCTGGGGCTGGGCAGTCACCACCCTCTCTTGACCACTGAAATGAGGTGGTGGTTGCCAGAGACCAGGGAGGGGATGTTGTGAACAATTAAAATACCCCTGTAGTATTTTTCCAAAACATTTTTTTTAAGGAATAGGAATGTCAACTGTCAAGGTATGTTAAAAAGCAGTTGCTGGATTTCAAACTGTGCCAGTATTGAACATATCAATTTCTTAAATTTAATTCCAGGAGGCAGAGAAGCCAAGTTGCCCTGTAAACTGATGGACTTTATGATCCTATGGTAATAAGATCATAACTTTATGATCAGGACTTTATGGTAATCTTTTGACTGCTGTCTTAATTGGTTAAAATTAGTATTAAAATGGTATATCATATACTTGGTGGCTTAAACAACAAGCATATATTTCTCATAGTTTTGGAGTGTGGGAAGTTCAAGTTCAATGTGCTGGCAAATGAACTGTCTGGAGACAGCCCTCCTTCTGATTCACAGATGGCTGTCTTCTCACTGTATCCTCACATGGTAGAAGGGGCAAGTGAGCTCTCAGGGCCTCTTTCAGAAAGATACCAATCCCATTCATGAGGGCTCTGCCTTCAAGACCTAATCACCTCCCAAAGGCTCTGACTCCAATGAGTTTGGGGGGACAGGACCATTCAGTCCGTAGTGGTTGCTTATTGGACAAGTAATTTAAATTTAATTTTGGTTTTATTTTCTGTAAAACTGGCCAGCATGATTGATCTGCCTCACAGAGACATTATGCTACATCTGTAGTTTGATGGAGGAAAATGTCTAGGTGACCAGATTAGGTCTTGATCAAAATATATAGATTCTGACTGGTACACTCTGGGATATCAAGATAACTTTTTCTTGCATTTTTGTGCAGACGGTATTTGTATATTCGTAATATGATGACATTAGAAAAAGGAGGGTAATCTTTATATTTTCATGTAGGTAGAACTCAGAAATCTAAATGTTAAGCTTTCTTCAGCAACACAAAGGAAATGTTTGCTTAAATGCATGTGAGATGATGGTATTGCCACTAGGAGTATGCATTGATTTTGTATCGTTATCCTCTCTGTCTGTCTACAAATGCTGGTCCTGCAGTATGAACTAAAATGTGAATTGAATACTTTCACATTGTTCTGTGTAGTTAAAGGAATATTTCCCTGGATAACTTTATTTTTGAAAATGGGACATTTTCTCTTTTTGGTGGGAATAGGTAAGAAAGTTATTCTTTCAGATCCACATTCTCTACATTTATTAAACAACAAAACAAGTTTATCTTAATTTAACTAGTTTGATTTAATTCCTAAATTCCTTAGTCTCCAAAACTTTTTGCGTTTTGCAAACTATTCACTAACTCTCCCTTGTTATAGTTGTTATGGAAATGAGGAATCTCAAGAGGGCAAATTTAAATGATTTGATAAGGAAGGTTTGACAGTTCTGGATTTTCATACTATTTCTTTCCATTTGACTTCAGGAATAGACCTGATTAGGGGTATGGAGTGGGATTTTGATGCTTAAATTCTATTGCCTACTCCTAATCTGCTCCAATGACATGTGAGCTATGACATGATGGCAATAGCCAAAAGGACAGTCAAATACAGTTTTTATTAATAACTACAATGTGCTCATCACATCCAAGTTCAAGACTTTGGTAAATGAAGCTGTAGAGGGAGTTTTAGACCTAGAAACCTAAGCAGACACTCCAACTCTATAGAATCTAGAATGTTAAGAATGGAAATCAGATTGGGTTCCCCAGGAAGCAACCTCTGAGTCAAAGTATAGTGTGCAGAATGTTTATTAATGAGTGCTCAGGGATCTACAACAGGGAAAGGCGAGGCAAGGAAGCAGGCACAGACAGAGGAGAAAGCTGAGCTGTGATGCAGGCCCCATCATAGCCTAGGATGACTCTGGGAGTTCTAGAGCTAGGATAGGCCTTCAGAGTTTTCCTGAGGTGGGCCAGATGCCAGGCTTTATCAATGAGTTACTGGGTATGCCCTTCCCTGGGAAGATAAGTGATCTTGGGGAAAGGGTGGTGGCTTTCTATCACTAAGGCAGTCTCCAGAGGACATGAAAGGCCAGCGTTTGGTGTAACACGTCCTTCCTTGAAGGAAGGTCCGGGCTGTGCATTGTAGTGGTTGCTACACCAACCAAATACTCTTACCAACAGTTCACATAAACAAAGCTACTTAGAGACCATACTTACAACCTGGAAGGCACATGCAGAGATGATATCTCATTGCCTGAGTACAGGAAGAGGGAAAGAGAGGGTATTGAGCCTGGCTCTAGATTTAAATCACCACAACCATGATCATGAGTGAAATGTGGGTAATCTGTACCCATATTATGAACAGTGTGCTTAGCCTCCCTTACACCCTGGAGAGGAGCTTTTTAGGCAGTGAACAGATTGGCCAAAAGTGTTATGCTCCATCCTTTTCCCATGCACTGAGGCGCGAAAATGAGCAGAGAAGAAAGTAGCCTATCTAAGAATCCTGTTTGCCTTACGACCCTTAGATCTGACTTTATACATAACCTTCATTGCCATGGCCTAATTTAAAGTGAACAATCCATTACTTTAAAACTTAAAATGAGTTTTATAAACAAATTGTTTATGGGCATGCCCACATATGGCATTTCAAAGAATGACAGTATTTTAGTACCTGGCATTCAATTTAATAAATTTGAGTGAGAACTGCAATGGAGTCCTTGGTTGAGGCTTACTGTAGTATTTGTTGTCATTTTCTTTTATTTTTTTAAAATTTTCATACCTTCTAGTTATTAAACACTCTGACTCTGGCGCTACAAGAATATGACATCTCCATTTTGGGATAATGAATGTAAGCAGCAAAAATTGAGGCCATTCTTTCTTTCTGGAGTTGGCACTTCCTCTTTGTTGCAGAGATTATTAAGTTTCCATTTAAGTAGACCCTGCAGTAATGAAAAGAGATACTGAAGAAATTTTAAAGCTGTCTTTATATGCATTCAGCCAAATGTAGTCTTCAGATAGTACCCCCTGGGAGGTGGGCTTCACTGTCTTCAGGCAGAATGGCCTATTGAGTGTCCTTAAGAGTTATTGTGGGGAAAAAAAGCAGAGGACATTTAAAAAAATAATGTACTGGAGTTCTGAGATTTGCCTGCACTGGTGCAAGTAATCACAAAGTACTTAAAAGGTACTTTGATTTGCAGCAACCTTTAATGATATAATGAAATAGCATTATAATATATATGTATTATCTATCCATCTCTCTGCGTATCCTATAAATGCCTGCACACATCATTTTTATAATTGTTTTCGAGCTATGACTTGGTCAGGTTGTCCTTTTCTGTCATGTTTCAAATGCTGAATCTTGAATAACAAGTTTGAGAATAACAAACTGAGCTTGTCATTAGTAGATTAGTTGCTGCTACAAAGCCTTGTGTTCAGGATGAGTTCTTTTTTACTTGCTTGAAAAGTGTTTCTCTTGGAGAGCAATTACATCTGATTGACATGTTTTCATGTGCCTGCAGCCCTGGTACATTTTTTCCTTTGGTACACTAAACAAGTGTAGATGAAGGACTGTTATTTTATATTTTTGCTCTTGTTGTTGTTTTCTGCTATTAACTAAAATCAGGGTAGCAGAGAAAAACTCAGACACCTTGTAAAGTACAACTTAAAACAAATGATAAAATCTGTACAAAGAGATGTGCATTTGTTGTGAGGGGTCGCTGGACTACAGCTGAGCAGGAATTGCTAAAAGTCAACTGAAAGACAAGAGCATACATAGCTGGGCATGTTAATGTTAGAAATGGTTTGTATTTTCAATATCAATGTGGGTAATACCTAATTTTTCTTAAGATATCCACAGTGCGGTGTTAGTAGAAAAAAATGAAGGGGCTGAAAACTTATGCTCTTGTCTCAGATTTGTTGCTATGATGTGTGTAATTTTTCAAAGTGCATTTAACTTTTATGGATTTTCTTTTTTAATACGTAAGAAGAAGAGAGGAACTAGATGATTTCTGTGGATTCTTCAAACACTTTATGAATAGATGAAGTGCTAGGCATTTCTCTGTCACGACCTCCTAACATAGAAACATAGAGAAACAAAATGTGGACAGCACTTTGTTCATATTACTGAACAACTTCATATACACAACTCTGGCTAACAAAAAGAGCAGATGCCCCAACTATGTCTACGTTTTTTTTTCTTTTGTTAGGCAGAAGCATCTTGGGGAAAGGGACAATGTCTTATGTATGTTTTTAGTGATGACTTCATCTTCTTACAATAGTGACTCTCAAAAGCATTTTATAAATGAATGAATGATGTTTGCTATGAATGATTATCACTTCCAATAATAAGCTAAATCCTATCTTTGAATGATTATATTTAAGAATAATTTACTGCCTTCAGTCAATATTTCAGAATAAATACTTGGACCTTGTGTGTGTGTGTGTGTGGTTCTGGATGACTGGTATTTAGTATGAGATATCTCATGAGATGTTAGTTTATCTTTTGATGGTGATTTGTAAATAAAGACTCAAGTTTAAGAGAAGAAGCTATTTACTGGCTCTCTCATTGTCTGATTAGGTACTCTGACTTCTGCTCATCTTGTATATTTCATATTGAAGGCTACAAATAGAATTCAAATGACTTAAAAGTCAAACATTGAAAACATTTTAATGTTGGCATAACATATTTTAAAATACAAAGTATTCGTATTCTGTGTTACGTGATAAAATATAACCCATTCTAAGAGTGAAAAAACCTTCACAGCACACCTACCAAATGCAAACCATTGTTAAGGCCCCATAAGGTACAAGTTCTTTGTCTTCTCACATTCTGAGAATGTTCCATCTGCAAAAAAGATGGACACAGAGTCCTTGATGGTCACATAGCACACCCCAGAAAGCATTCTGGGAACTCATAGCCAGAAAGCATTGAAGGTGATTTTAAATTCTGCACTCTCACTTTTTCTCTTAACAATGAACACAATTTTTTTCCTCGCCCAAACTGTGGACCTTAGCTGTGGTGACCCAGGAGAATTCTGTGATAGAAATCTTTTGTGGCTTGATACCCAAAGAAATGATTTTGTAGTTGCTTTAAGAGGACATGACAAATATACTTGTGTTTTGAGCACAGTTACTGCTCAGAACTCCAGATGTCAAAATGGATTTGTGTTATGTTCCTATGTTAATATGTCTCTGCAGGGTTAATTTAAGAATACTGACTCCTTTCTCTGTTGCTCAAATGACCTGTAAGAGTGATTAGCAGATATCTGGATTGATTAATGTTTCAGTGTTTTTGTCACATTTTTAGGGAAAGAAGAGTATAGCAATGTAGCAGAGTAACATCGTTGGGATATTGTGATGAGTAGTTTTGACTTCTAAATTACGTCAAAAATTTGCCCTAGTTTGTTTTCTTTTCACTAAAAGTATACGATTTCATAGTCATGGTGGTCTTTTATAAGATAGCTCCCCTTCCACAATTAACAAGCATACATTGAATGTCTTCTATATATACAAACTATTTATAAACCTTGAAATTGTAGCAAATAAAACATCTGAACTCCTTGAGGAGCTGGTGTTATGGGGAGACATTCATTCTCTCAAGGAGCTCATAGTCTGGTGGCAGGGAGGAAACAATTTCCAGTAACTAATAATTTTAAATAGAAACATGCTAAAGGCTATAACGCACAGGCTAAGTGTTATGTAAGCTCCATGAAGGCAGAAATGATTCTATCCTGTTCACTGCTCTAGTCCCCATTGTCTGGCACCAAACAGATACTCAACAGATGTGTTGATTTTATGGTTAATTCATTCTGCCTTGGGTTTTACAGTGGAGTAACATTTGAACTAAACTTTAAAGAGTAATTAAGATTTCTTTATGAAGAATAGAGAATGTTCCAGGAAGAAACAGCAGGAACAAAAGAAGTCAAATGTTCTGGGTAACTGCAGGGTAGAGCTGTTCACGGCAGGGGCAGGGCAGGCCCGGTGGTGAGACGCTGGGTCACCGGGCACTGGAAAAGGACAGCAACCAGACGCTGCCTTTATTGCATCTCGCTCATCGGAAATTTCTTACACACTGCAGTGCTCCCTACATAGATGAGCACCACCATATGGCTAACTCACAAACAAGATGAGTAGTTGATTCTCATCCCAGTTTTCGTGTGTTTTTACTAATAGTATTTTCCCCTTAACTAACTGTGTGTTCACGCCAGTTAGGGATTGTAAAGTGGTGATGCTTTGCCATGTAGCTCACTGGGCTTGCTTTGCTTTGCCAGCACGTTGCTGAACAATTCGGCCAGCATTAAAAAAGATCTGAATTTTCGGTTTCTCCTGAAAAGATCTGGTAATACCGGGCTCCTATTCCAGCACGAGAACAGTCTGCTGGAATGCACCCCCTAGGCCCACACCTGAGCCACCGTCTCCTGTTAGCTGCACACCTGCTCTTCACGGTGCCTGCCCTCTCTCCCTGTCTCTGCTACTCACCAGGGCCCTTCCCGCATTTGAGTGGAACCTCAGCAGCGTGGTTACCCCACCCAGGGCATGTCTATCCGTCTATATGAAACACTACGTAAAATAAAGACTTGACCGCTTTGAATTGATACATTCTCTACAAATATCTTCCCCAACTTATTGTATATCTTTTAATCCTGCTTTTTTATTTTCTGGCACAGCTTTTACTTTTTATGTAGTCTACTCTTTTACTTTGCTCTAGTTCTAGTTTTATTTCCTTTTTAAAATAATTCTTTTTTCATTTGTTATATAACAGTCCTTCATCGCTTTGGCCTCCTCCCTACTCCTTTCTCTCTTTCAATTCACTTTTGGTCTAAGAAGTCCTTCTCTCCCCAGAAGCTTAAAATAATTTAAATGTTACATTTCTCTTGTAGATAAGCTATGATTATTTGGGGTTAAAATTTTACTTTTCCTCTGATATGTCACACAGGTTAACTCACGCACTGAAAATATGTGTATAATGGGGTGTATTTTGAGTGGTCTATTCTTTTCCATGGATTTGCCTTTTATTATACTTCTAAGTAAGTTCTAACTCCTCTAGTTTTATGTGTTTTAATAGTTTATTAAAATTAATCCCTCCCTCTTTAAAACAATTATTGCTTTTCTGTTTATGCTTTCAAGTTAATTTTAGAATCATTTGGTCAAATTCCAGAAAAGTTACATTGGGATATAGATGACAATTTTAATAAATGCATTAAAGATTTGAGAAAAAAAATTTATCTCATAAAAATTAGTCTTCCCATTCAGGACCACAGGCTACTACCTTTATTTAGTTTTTTTTTCACTTTTGTATCTCTCAATACAGTATTGCAGATATTGTCACATAAGACATTATTTCTAGTTAATTTACATTTTGCTTTGTGATTATAAGTGGAATCTCTTTTTGGTTTACATTTTTTTCCATTATATTGTTGTTTGGTATATGAGAATATTATCTCTTGCAGGGCTGTTTACCGACCTATGTTTAATTCTAATAGCTTCTTTTTTTTTTACTTTTGATCTTTATTGCATTTTTTCTTACATTACCTTTTAGTCTCCTTATACTCCCTCCCCCAGCAATCACCAGGTGTTGTTCATGCTCAGTCCCTCCACCCTCTAATTCCTCTACCGGGAGGCAAAGGTTTGGTGTAAAGGAAAGGAGTCTTTATTCAAAAGCAGTTACGTAAGCCTATCAAGTCACAGCTTTAATCACTCAACCCTATCAATTAAGGCTAAACTCTTAAAACCTGAGTTCTATCATTTCCCTCTTAGGTTTTAGTAAGGGTTAGTTTATAAACTAAAAACAACATAATATATAAAAACGACACAATTTTAAAAGAATGGCAGGCTTCTGCCTCAGAGCCTGTTCCCTCTAAAACACCCAGAGAATAAACTTGCCACCCTCTGCCAGGACAGCCTGATCTTAGTCTGTGCCCAGAGTTCCTTCATGTACAAAATACCAGCTGCTGGGAGACACAGGCAACTGCAGTAAGATCGTCCAGGCGTCCTCCAGGAAGAAGAGCCTGAGAGCAGGCCTGAGAGCTCTCCCGAGCCAGAAAGCCAGACTTCTTCATTTCTATTGGCTCTGGAGGCATTCGGCTTCCCAGCCAATCCCACCCTAGACTGCCCACAAATGCCTCCGCAAACTCCTCCTTTAGCCTTCGCTACATCTTGCCAGTGATCTGAGTTATCTTAATCAGATCTCTCTCTATCAGTTAGTGAGTTGACCATCTTTTCATATACCTATTGGCCATCTGTATATTCTCTTTGGAGAAGTGTCTCTTCAGGTCTTTTGCCCATTTTTAAAATTGGATTTGTATGTGTGTGTGCGTGCGTGCGTGTGTGTGTGTGTGTGTGTGTGTGTGTGTGTGTTGAGTTTTGTAAGTACTTTGCCAATTTTGGATATTAACTTCTCAGATGTATCAGTGAATATGTTCTCCCATTCAGTGGGTTGTCTTTTTATTTTGTTGATGATTTCCTTTGCCATGCAAAATCTTTTTAGTTTTTTTTTCTTAAATATTTTTATTTTAATTGTTTTTCAGTACAGTTTTCTGTCTTTTACTCCCATCCCAGACCACCCCCCAGTGCTCCCCACCTCCCTCCCCTTTCCACCCCCCTTAGTTTTTGTCCATGTGTCCTTTATACTTGTGCCTATAATCCCCTCCCTTTTTCCCTGAAATTCCTTCCCCTCTCCCCTCTGGATACTATCATCCCCTTTTCTATTTCAATGTCTTTGGCTATATTTTGCTTGCTTGTTTGTTTAGTTGCTTAGGTTCCTGTTAAAGGTGAGATTATATGGTATTTGTCCTTTACTGCCTGGCTTATTTCACTTAACATAATGCTTTCCAGTTCCATCCATGCTGTTGCATACGGTAGGAGCTCCTTTTTTCTTTCTGCCATAATCTTTTTAATTTTGATATAGTCCCATTTGCTTATTTTTCTTTTGTTTCTCTTGCTTGGGGAGATATATCTGATAAATTTCTATGAGAAATGTCCTGGATATTGCTGCTTGTATTTTCTTTTAGTTTCTTTATGGTTTCGGGTCTAATATTTAAGTCTTCGGTCCATTTTGAATTTATTCTTCTGTGTGGTGTAATAAGGTGTTCTACTTTCATTTTTCTGCATGTATCTGTCCAATTTTCCCAACACCATTTATTGAATAAACTATCTTTAGCCTATTGTATGTGCTTGCTTCCTCTGTCAAATATTAACTGATGATAAAGGTGTGGGTTTATTTCTGGGCTTTCTGTTCTGTTCTATTGATCTATGTGCCTGTTTTTATGTCAGTACCATGCTGTTTTGATTATTATGGTCCTATAATATAGTTTGATATTAAGTAGTTTGATTTCTTCAACTTTGTTCTTCTTTCTCTGGGTTGCTATTGTCATGCAGGGCCTTTTGTGGTTCCATATAAATTTTTCAAAGACTTGTTCTAGTTCTGTGAAATATGTCATTGGAATCTTGATAGGAATTGCATTGAATCTATAGATTGCTTTAGGTAGCATGGACATTTTAATGATGTTAATTATTCCTATACATGAACATGGCATATGCTTCCACTTATGTGTTTCTTCTTCCATTTCTTTCTTCGGTATCTTATAATTGTCCAAGTACAGGTCTTTTACATCCTTGGTTCGGCTTATTCCTAGGTATTTTATTCTTTTTGAAGCAATTGTGAGTGGGATTGTTTTCTTGATTTCTGTTTCTGTTTGCTTGTTATTGGCATATGAAATGCAACCAATTTCTGGGTATTAATATTGTATCCTGCTACTTTGCTGAATTCATTGATCAGTTCTAGTAGTTTCTTGGTGGAATCTTTGGGATTCTCTATGTACAGAATCATGTCATCTGTAAATAAAGACAGTTTTACTTCTTCTTTTCCAGTTTGGATGCCTTTTATTTCTTCCTGTTGTCTGATTGCCGTGGCTAGGACTATGTTGAATAAGAGCAGTGAAAGCTGACATCCCTGTCTTATTCCCAATCCTGAGGGCAATGCTTGAAGCTTTTGCTGGTGGAGTATGATGATGTCAGTGGGTTCTAATAGCTTTCCATTTGATTTATTTCTACTTTCATTTTCTAAAAGCAAGTCACCTGTATATAATCTCATTTTGTATCTTCCTTTCTAATATTTGTAATTTTGTGTTTTATGTCTTAAGAATTTTTGTACTGATAGTAAATGAGTAGCATGTATATCCTTTAGCCAGTTTGCTGGAATATTATAAGAAGTCAATAAATGTCAGATAATGTTATTAGTGGTATTAATAAATACTAATAGTAACTTCATATATCTATTTCACAATAGACATATGTCTTTTAATCATAATTTAATGAGAATTATTTTATTATCTCACTGTTGAGTAAAATGTGGGATTATAGTTTGAATATGATAGCTTAACATATGTTAAGGAGATATACTACTATTGAGATAATTATCTTTTTACATTAAATTTGTTTGATTCAAATTTAAATCAACTGATGTAGATTTTCTAATTTTAGATTGTGGAATTCTATAATGAATACTCTTGGGTTTGAAGTACAACATTAACTTTACATTATTAAGTTTATTTGTTAGCATTTTATTTAAGTTTTTTATATATTTTTTCTTTTTTATATATTTTATTGATTATGCCATTACAGTTCTCCCATTTGCCCCCTTCATTCCCCTCCACCCTGCACACCCCCTCCCACCCACACTCCCCCTCTTTAGTTCATGTCCATGTATCATAAGTTCTTTAGCTTCTACATTTCCCACACTACTCTTGCCCTCTCCCTGTCTATTTTCTC
>PVKM010042146.1:0-12906 GCA_004027735.1 Carollia perspicillata | reverse complement strand
CTTTCACCACTTCTATTCAATATAGTTTTGGAAGTTCTAGCCACAGCAATCAGACAAGAAAAGGAAATAAAAGGCATCCAAATCGGAAAGGAGGAAACAAAACTGTCACTGTTTGCAGATGATATGATAGTGTACATGGAAAATCCTATAGACTCTACCCAAAAACTGGTCAACCTAATAAATGAATTTGGCAAAACAGCGGGATACAAAGTCAATATACGGAAATCAAAGGCATTTTTGTATACCAACAATGAAACAGCAGAAGCAGAAATCAAGAAAAAAATCCCATTCAATTTAGCAAAACAAAAAATAAAGTACCTAGGAAGAAACCTAACCAAGGAGATGAAAGACCTAGATGCAGAAAACTACACAACACTGAAGAAAGAAATCAAGGAAGACACAGACAAATGAAAACATATACCATGTTCATGGATTGGAAGAATTAACATCATCAAAATGTCCATATTACCCAAAGCAATTTACAGATTCAATGCAATACCTATCAAAGTATCAATGGTATATTTCACAGACATAGAACAAACACTTGAAAAGTTTATATGGAACCATAAATGACCCCAAATAGCAGCTGCAATTTTGAGAAAGAAGAACAAAGTAGGAGGGATCACTATACCTGATATCAAACTGTATTACAAAGCCACTGTAATCAAAACAGCCCAGTACTGGCATAAAAACAGGCACATGGACCAGTGGAACAGAACAGAGAGCCCAGAAATAAACCCATGTGTCTGTGGTCAATTAATACTCAACAAAGGGGGTAGCAACATAAAATCAAGTAAAAATAGCCTCTTCAACAAATGGTGTTGGGAGAACTGGACAGCTACATACAAAAAAATGAAACTCGAGCACCAACTTACACCATACACAAAAATAAATTCAAGGTGGATAAAAGACTTAAACCTAAGCTGTGACACCATTAAAGTCCTAGAGGAGAACACAGGCAGGAAAATCTCAGATATCTCACGCAGCAACATTTTTACTGATATGTCCCCTAGAGCAAGGGACATGAAGGAAAAAATAAACAAATGGGATCTCATCAAAATAAAAAGCTTCTGCACATCTAAAGAAAACAGTATTAAAATAAAAAGAGACCCAACTGTATGGGAAAACATATTTGCCAATGATATCTCAGACAAGGGTTTAATCTCCAAAATATATAAAGAACTTACATGACTCCACTTTACGAAGACAAGCAACCCAATTAAAAAGTGGGCAAAGGACTTGAACAGACATTTCTCCAAGGAGGCCATACAGAGGATCCAGAGACACATGAAAAGATGCTCAATATTGCTAGCTATCAGAGGGATGCAAATTAAAACCACAGTGAGATACCACTTCACACCACTCAGAATGGCCATCATAAACAAAGCAACAAACAACAAGTGTTGGAGAGGTTGTGGAGAAAAGGGGACCCTAGTACACTGTTGGTAGGAAAGCAGACTGATACAACCACTATGGAAAACAGTATGGAATTTTCTCAGGAAACTAAAAATGGAACTGCCTTTTGACCCAGCAATTGCACTGCTAGGATTATAGCCCAAGAACCCTGAAACACCAATCCAAAAGAACCTATGCACCCCAATGTTCATAGCAGCACAATTTACAATAGCCAAGTGTTGGAAGCAACCTAGGTGTCCATCAGTAAATGAATGGATCAAAAAACTAGGGTACATATACACAATGGAATTCTATGTGGCAGAAAGAAAGAAGGAGCTCCTACCCTATGCAACAGCATGGATGGAACTGGAAAGCATTATGCTGAGTGAAATAAGCCAGGCGTTGAAAGACAAATACCATATGATCTCACCTTTAACAGGAACCTAAACAACAAAACAAACAAGCAAGCAAAATATAACCAAAGACACTGAAATAGAGAACAGGCTGACAGTGACCAGAGGGTAGAGGAGAGGGAATTTCAGGGGAAAAGGGGAAGTGTTTACAGGAACAAGTATAAAGGACACATGGACAAAAACTAAGCGTGGTGGAAATAAGAGGTAGGTGGGGAGCATGGAGGGTGTGTGCTGGGATGGGAGTAAAAGACAGAAAACTGTACTTGAACAACAATTAAAATAAATTAAATAAATAAATATAGGGCATGAGAAAGATATAAATACAAACAAATAAGTTCCTATCCACAAGAAATTTATATGCAATTAAAGGAGAAACAACAACCCACTCAGAAAATGTCTTATAATATGTATACTATTTTATAGAAGTTACTAATGTTTTCATAAATATTTAAATATCTCCATAAAAAGATTTTCTGAATTGCCAAGGAGAGAGAAAATCACCCAATATATTTAACATGTCAAAGAGCACCAAGTACAGCCAGCCCACAGAACCTAATAAATTCTTACTTGATTTGCCTCAACTTCCACTTGTCAGAAGTATAAAATGGAAAACATCTGTAAGTTTCCATGTAAAAAGAGAAACATCTAAAAGTTTCTAATAATGAACAAAATAACACAGGCACTGAGAACCAACATTAAATTTCTTACCTGTTCAAGTGCTCCGGGAAGGTCATTCACCCAGTGCAAACTAAAATATGAAAATACACATTTGTTCTGGCTTAATTCATATAATTAATAGGCATCACTAATGTGATGGTAAACCACAAAAAAATGGTATACACTGTTGGTGGGAATGTAAACTGGAGAAAGAGTATGGAGTTTCCTCAAAAAAAAAAAAAAAACCCGAACTACCTTATCACTCAGCAATTCCACTTCTGGGTATATATCCAAAAGAAATGAAAAGTGTTTTATTCCAAAGAGATATCTGCAGCCCCATCTTCAGTGTAGCATTATTCAAAATAACCAGGATGTGGGGACAAACTAAGTGTCCATCAATGGAAGAATGGATAAAGAAAATGTTACACACACACACAAGAATATTACTCAGCAATAGAAAGAGGGAAACCCTATCTTTTGGGATAATATGGAAGGGCTTTGAGGGCAGTTCACTTCTGAAAAGGAAGTGAAGTATTCAGAGGTGATCAGAGGAAGGAGAGAAATCAATATAGTATAGGACAGTGGAAGAAAAAGGGGTAACAATAACTATAAAAATCAGCAGTTTGTGCCAAGTGACACAAGTCAAAGAAAGAAATACTGTATGTTCTCTCCTATGACAGAATCTTTAAAAAGCCAAGCAGAATAGAATGGTGGTTTCCCAGGGGCAGGAGATTGAGGGATACAACCTCTAGGTATCAGATGAGTAAGATCTGGGGATCTAATGCACAGAATGGTGACTATAATTAACAATACTGTATTATACACTTCAAGGCTTTTGAGAGTAAATCTTAAATGTTATCACCACACACACAAAAATCATAATAATGTGAAGCGATGAAGATGTTAACTTACCTTACTGTGATAATCATTTTGCAATATACACATGTATCAGATCACTATACTGTATACCTTAGACTTACGTGTTATATATCAATAACAATTCAATAAAGCTGGAGAAAAATAAAGTGAAAGTCATTCCTATCCAGCATCTCATCTTTAGTGCTATTCTGAAAACTTAATTGAAGAAAATAGTAAAAATAACCACTTGATGACATGTTCAAAAATGTTCATCAATTAAATCAAGCAATTAAGCTACAGACATATAGTATTCTAAATCCTACCTTCCTAGAAAAAAACAAAATTCACAAGAAAACCTGTAATTTTCCCAAGATAAATAGTACTAGTCATCAAAAAATTAACTCAGTGAGTTTTATGATAACACCCTATGTGTTTAAAGATCATCAAATAAAAATACAGAAAAACCCAGAGCTCTATATACTGCAAACTTAGTTGAAGAAACCCTTGCATCGTCTTTTGACCCTTTTTACCTTCCCCCAGCTTGTAGTGATATGTGACAGCAAAAATCATAGTCTCTGTAAAACAGTCACACTTTCTTAGTGGAGTTGGCATCTTTTTATGCTGACTTCCAAGACATTACTGAAAACCTGTTCCAAACCATACTGTGTTAGGCTCACATTTATCTTTCATTAAAACAGTCTAACTATATTACTAGATACTTGAAAAATTAAGGAGGTCATGTTATCAGCTGTTACGGGAAACTGAAAGCAAGAGAGTTAGTTACTTGCAAATAGCAAGCAAGCTAAAGTTAAAACTTGGATTCTGACCCTCTGCCCAGAGTTCTTTCCCTTAGACCAAAGGCTCTGCAATGTTTTTCATTTCATGACAGATTTTAAATACTTTTCAAAATTTGTTCAGCAATAGAATCTGAATACTTCTTCAAGTTTTCTGAGCACACCTCAAAAAGCAGGGAAGAAGTTACAAACTCACTGAAGAAAACGGGAAACACAACCAACTCCTGAGGAGTGTTCTAGGACATAAGCCTTTTTAGTGGTAACACTGGCAACGTCATGGGCAAACCATTATGATTGGTCATCCTAAAAACAGCTATCAAAAGGGTTGTATTGAGCATGTTGAATCTCTGAAAGAAAATCTGACTACAACAATAAGGCAGGAGAACTAAGGTACCACATAGGCTATTTTATTTTCTGCATTAGACACTAAACTCTTTGAGGACAAAGAGTGAACTTATGTCTGTATTCCCCCAAAGCATCTAGCTCATTGCCTTGCATATTATAATCTATTCAATAAATATTTGTAATACATGTTCATGCAATAAGTGTGGGAAAACATGGTAGAAAGAACAAAGGGAAAAAGGCAACCTTGAGGACTCTATTTCTGTGAAGCAAAAGAATTAAACTTGAAGGAAATGCCAGCTTTTCCTTATTTATTAGAATGGATTTATAAAGGTGCTCTAACATTTGAATATTGGAATTAGCATACTCTTTCAAACTCCTGCTCTCATCAACATTAACTCCAGAACACTAAGTTACATTGGGGAGAAAAACCCTTCTAACACAGATAAGCTTTAGCAGATGGAGGTAGATTATGGGAAAAAAGTTGGGGTACTATATCATATTATCTCTTCTAGGGAGCATACAGCCATAGTCCTTTACCAGAAAAATCTTAGAGTTTATAAACAAAAACAAAAACAAAAACACCTGGGTTGTGACTTAAAAAGAAACAGCATTAAGATTTTACTCCATTATCTATTTTATTTATAACATCTATTTTTTAAAAGTACAAATGGATTACCAACCTTAAACTGCTAACCACCAGGTCAAATGTATTTTCTCTGAAAGGAAGGAATTCTTCATCAGCTAAAACAGTGACAGTAGGAATTTCCGTTTGTAAGGTATTTTTCTAATGGTTAAAAAATAGAAGTTCAAAAACACATTTATATAATCTCAATTATACTCAATCATTATTTGTTAAGCTTAAGTCATGTTATATTTACTTGGCAGTTTCTATCCCTTCCCCCAAAAAATGGAGTCACGAAGAAGGATCTAAAAAATATTTCTTAAATTACGCTTACGACCAGCCAAAAAATAACTGGCTATCTGGTTAGCCAAACATAAACAGGACAGCTATCTCACATGAAAACATATCTCATAAAGCCAAAAGTTTAAGTGGAATAACTGAAGCCTTAAAAGTACTAGGTGAAAATATTGGTGAACATTTTTATACTCTTCGATGAAAATGTGTAAGTAATCATGACTCAAAAGCCAAAAACTATAAAGAACAAAATTGACATATTTGATCAACTAATCAAAAACTTTAAACAGCAATAAATAATGTAAACAGCACACTTGGGAAAGCATTTACAACATATGTGATAAAAGGTTAATATCCCTAAAAAATAAGCTAGAATAAAAACCACTTAGAATAAAAGGAGATAAAGGACAAGATACAGACACATCACAAAATTATAAAATTTACAAATCAAAAAATACCAATAGACAAATATCACTAGCCAAAAGACACCAACAGATAATTGGTTGTACTAGTAATCAAAGAGATGCAAGTAAAAATAACGAGATTCTTTCTGCCTATCCTATTGACAAACACAAAACAACTGGCTTGATGTTCTTGATGTTGCCATAGAGAAGGGGAAAAGAGTACTTTCATTTAATACAGCTATTCAACCTTTCTAACGTCAGTCTGGAATCCACTAATTTCAGTATTAAGAATTTATTCCCAAAGAGAAGATAAATAAAACACACGAAGTTGCTTTATATGATGACATTTATCACAACATTGGTTATTGAGAACATGGAAATATAACTGTCCTTCAATTCAAATTTAGCTAAATAAACCATGGAATATTCACATATTGGAACACTATATAGCCATTTAAAACAACGGCGTGTGTGTTTGTATGTCATGCGCTGATATATAAAAAGATGATATTCAAAAAGAGTGATATTCTGTGACAAACATGGTATGTTAGCATAATACAGTTGGTATGAAACTGTATGAGATAGTTAAACATCTACAAAGGAGTAGACCAAAATGTCACCAGTGGATACCTTCGAGTGGTAGGATTAGATGTGATTTTCCCTTCTATTTCCCAGATGGTTTAATTCTTTTTCAGGTGTTATTAATTATAATCAGGAAAAAAGCTATTTCCATTTTAAAAGAAATAAAGAACTAAAAATCAAACCAGGAGATCAAAAACCAGTGTTAAAAAGGTACCTACCAAAGTATTTTCTGCTATGTCTGCTTGGAAGAACTTTCCAACAGTTTCCTGCAAGAAAATAATCAAAGCTGATCCAATGTTACAAAAACAAACAAACAAAAATCCAGTAACAATAAAACAAATGCTAAAGTTTCTACAAGAGAATGTGATAGTTACAGATTAATTTTTAGCTTTGTAAGGGTATTTTTCTGCATCAAACCAGTATGCTGCACAGATACCTTTAATAAGACATATTAAACTACACAGACTTAAATATATGTGCCAACCTTATACTTAACATATTTAACTATATTTAGTAAAATAGAGAACACAGGTGTGAATAATCAATATCCATAATTTCCTCTAGTGGGTTAAGGCATATGTATTGCCTTTTCCAAAGCATAATATGCTGTGAGCTATTCCCCACTCTTGTGCCACAGAGAAGATTTGCATTGGTTTTCCTGGCTTTTAGTTGTTTATTCAGAGATTACAAAAAGTAGACTTAAACACTGATACTTGAGGAGTGAGGGGACGCTAAGTGTTTTTTTTTTTTTTCACTGTTTCACTTACCTTCTTTTCCTTCAAAGAGGGATGAGTACTATATTTCTTTCCCAAATTAACACCTTCCACTATGTTCTTTTCTCCAGGACCCAGCTCCCTCCATCACCATCTCTACCAATCTTCAGTCTCTGTCTTCAGTGTCCCTTTCCTCACCTTAAAGCAGATAGATGCCTCCCAATCTTCAAAAGTCTCCTTTAACCACCTTCTAGATGTTCTGTTTGACATCCATAACTCCACTTCCCACTAATGTCTTTCTCCCCAATTTCCATTTTCACTGCTCTATGGAAACTATTTATAAAGATCATTAACAACCTAATCACCAACTATACAGTCTGTCTGCTCAGTCCTACTTCACTTAACCTCTTTGAAACACTGCACTATTGATGGTCTACTAGAAACTTCGCTACTTTCTACTCTTGTTCCCCTCTTCCATTAGAAATGCCAATCTTTTCCACTTCACCCACTTCCATTTCTTAAAGAACTTCCCTGCCTACAACTTAGAAAGGTTACCTTACCGTTACTTGGCCACCTGAGGACAAGTGGTGTACAGGTGAATGTTCAACTACAAGCTCTCAAAAAGAGGTCCCCTCAGTTGTAGCATTTGCCTATTCCCATGGTGTAAGTACTCCAATAGAGGATTTCATGATACCAACATGATGCTGCTAAATGTAGAGTTGGGAAGAGATGTGCAATATAGGCTCTCACAAGTCAGCTCTAGTATACCAGTGCAAGGATTAAAAATTAGGCCAATCAGACTCTCTATTCCTCTCTCTCACTCAAAAATTTAAATTAAGAGACTCAAAGATGAGGCAGAAGTCCCCAGAGTTGGAACGGAATGTAGACTTGGAGTGGAGGCAATGGAGTGCTGGTAAATATTTAGTAGCTGGCTTTTGTGAGAGGACTGCTTGGTAGCATTTGCCAACTTTCTTAGTGCAAATACTCCAACCGCTGATTTCAATGCTAACAATCAGCTCCCATGAGCCAGTATAAACTAACTTCAGCTCACCAGTGGGTGTAGCTTGCTCATATTGGAGCCACATGCACTAATGAACAACCAGGGATAGTCTTCAGGGAAGTATAAGGTGGCGATAATGCAGCATCTATGCGATCCCAGAGAGCATGTGGACAAAAGGACCTCTGTTCTGTTTCCAAGTCCCCATCCCTACCACACCGGTCTGTACTTCCGGATCATGAATGACAGAAGAGCCTCTAAGTCAGGGGTGTCAACCTCATTTTCATCCAGGGCCACATCAACATCATGGTTGCCTTTGAAGGGCTGAACGTAATTTCAACTCCTTAACACTTAACGAGTAGTTGTATTTATACTGTCCTAAAATTATTTCGGCCCTTTGAAGGCAACTGCAAGGCTAATGTGGCCCCCCCATGAAAATGAGTTTAACACCCCTACTCTAATTAATAAATGTCCCTGTATTTCAACTGACTTCAGTGGAGTTCTGTTTCTTATAATCAAAAGATACCTTACTACCTCAAAAAATTAGAAATAGAACTGCCTTATGACCCAGCAATTCCACTTGTGGGAATTATCCAAACAAATCTGAAACACTAATTTGAAAGAATGTATGCACCCTTATGTTAACTACAGCATTATTTACAATAGCCAAGATGTGGAAGCAGCCCCAGTGTCCATCAATAGACAAGTGAATAAAAAAAGCTGTGGTACATGTACACAATGGAATACTACTCAGCCATAAAGCTTAATGGACAGCATGTGACAGCATGAATGGACCTGGGGAACATAATACTAAGTGAAATAAGCCAGTCAGAGAAACACAAGTACCATATGGTTTCACTCATATGTGGATTCTAATAAACAAAGTGAACAGGCAAAATAGACAGAGACTCATAGAGAAAAAGCCCACAGCTGTCAAAGGTCAGGGCTCAGTAGGAGTGAGTAAAAAAGAAAAAGAGAAAACAAACATAAATAACATAGTCTCTTCCCTCAGGGCTCTCTACAGAACAATTCTGGAGAAAAGATCTACCAGAAATATGTAGAAATAAATAATGTAATGTTAGAGGACACCCCAAAACAATTTTTAAAATGTCATTAAAAATATTTCATGACCTTTTGTTTAAATAAAAAACAAAAAAAAAAAAACCCAGCCCTGGCTGGTGTGGCTCAGTGTACTGAGTGCCAGCCTGCAAACCAAAGGGTTGCCAATTTGATTCCAGGTCAGGGCACATGCCTGGGTTGCAGGGTGGGCCCCTACTGGGGGGATCGCAAGAGGCAACCACACATTGATGTTTCTCTCCCTCTCTTGCTCCCTCCCTTCCTCTCTCTAATAAATAAATAAATAAATAAATATTTTTTAAAGACATCTTAATAAGACAAATTCCATCTTACTGACGGTTTCTGGCATCCTTGTTGGCTCCTCTTCATTTTCCCACCCTAAATATAATTGTGGAATATTCCTTTCTATATCCTAGCCCTAGCGAGCTCACCAATTGCTATGGCTTCAACTGTTACCTCCAACAGAGGCTTCCAAACAATCCACATAAGAACAGCCTCCACTTTGCCAAACTTAACCTGTCTCAAATTTCTTGCCAACCTGTGGGGATGTACTATTGCTCACATGTTACAGAAACTGAGGTCTGGAGAAGCTGGGTAATTGGTCTAAGTGTACATGGACAACAATATCAGAGCAGAATACTGAATCCCCATGTCAATGACCTTAACCTCATAACCCCAATTCCAGTTCCACATTTCAACTACCAGCTGTACATTAACAGTGTCATTTCAAACTCAACGTATCTAAACTAGGAATATCCCTTGCTCCTTGCTTTATTTCATCCCCTTACTTTTTCTAATCACTGACATCATAACTTAAAACTTACCTTGCACTTATTCATGTAATAAGTATTTAATAAATACTTATTGTGTGCTGTAGGTACTAGAAATGCTTAGTGGTGAACAAAAATAAGCATGTCTATGGAGCTATATCCCAGTAAAAGAAGATACACACCAAACAAACAAACATACATCAGGTGCTAATAAGTGCTACAGAAGCAAATAAACCAACCAGCCAGTGGAGAATGGGGGCCCTATTTTATAGAAGATCAGGGAAGGGACAGATCTTTGATGAGGGGTTGAGCTAAGACCTGAAAGAAGTGAGGAAGTAAGCCATACAAAAATCTTGAGGAAAAGCAAAGAGAACACCAAGTGCAATGCAAAGCCCTGACCAGTTTGAGAGACCGCAAGGAGGCCAGCTGCTGGGGAGTGAGGGGAAGGAGATAAGGCCACCAGATCACTGAGGGCCTTGTGGATTAGGGCTCTGGATTATTACTAAATTACATAAGAAGCCAGCAGTTCTGAGTAGAGAACTGATAATAAATTGACTTGTGTTTTAAAAGGATTATTTTACTATAAGAACGGACAAGGGCAAAAGTAGAAGCAGGGAGGCCGATAAAGAGATTACTATAGTGACGAACAGGTAACGGTGAGAGTGGTAAGAAGTAGTAGAGTTATGGATATATTTTCAAATTCAAATAAGATTTGCTGATGGATTTGAGGTGGAAGGGAAGGACAAAAGAGGAATCAAGGAATAATTCTTTTAGACTGAGCAACTAGAAGATTTGCCATGCCTGCCATGTCTGATCACTCATCAAGTTCTGTGGATTCTACTAGGTCTCTCACATACATCCCTTCCTTGTATCTATCTTGCTGACTCCATGTGCGTGGCAGGTCTTTCTCTTATGTCTGCACTGCCTTTAACACGGCCCTCCAATTGGTCTGTTTCTTTATCCTCTCCCTTCTTCAATCCTTCTTACATACCATTCTGAAATTAATCTTCCTTAAATATCACTATATCATACCATCAACATTCTACCTCTGTAAAGACATACCTCTTGCCATGCCTTTACTTCCAATGCCTATGAAATACCAATTCAGTTTCTTTCAAATCCCAGATCAGATTTTGTACCCTTTTAGAGGTCTTTGACCACTGAACCCCTACTGATTTTTCCCTTCCCTTAACTCCTGTTACAGTTTAATAACTGTACCACTTCTGTGGCATTTACTATTACCAACAGCAGTATTCTGGAAGCCTCACACATACCTCTAACTCGGACCTGACCAAGTGTATGTTTTCTCTAGGTAGATTTATATAGAAACCCCACTTTAACCTGTGTCTATCGGAGTGCACTATATACAGGGGCTAAACCAATAAATGCATGTTTTTATGGTTTGAATTAGAAAATGCAAAATCCAATGGGATAAGCATTAATAAAGGCTACTTATCACACTGGAATTAGTATTTTTCCTATCTAAAAATTCCACATTAGCTTAATCACATTTCCAAATGAATGTGCCTTGGTTTATTGTGAATTATTAAAAACATCTGAACAAAATAGGAATAAAGAGCAATGCATCTCATATACATTTAAAGAAACTATCAGTAAGAACACTGTATAAAATAGATTGAAGGTAAAGAAAAAACACTTTAAGGAAAAATACTTAAGAGGGAACACAAAACAACCATTGGTTCAACCACTTAAAAAAAACTAGTGCTTCTGATATAATCCAAATATAACTGATTATGAAATTCCTTCCTTAAAGTTAACCTATGTTACTGCTCAAAGTAAATTGAATTATCAAATAGATATACCTTATTCAAATATTGTGCTATATAACCTCTTCCACAACCGACATCCAAAGCAAGGGGAAAATCTCTGAAAAACAAACACAGAAGTTATGTTTTGTCTGTAACAATACAGTCTATAAAATAATCATTAAGATCTCATTTTCCTTATAATTTACTAACAACTAATCTGAAAGTGACTGCAACTTTTAAAAAGTTTTATCATCTCTCTTTTCTGCCTCCCTAGTTGTATATACAAGAAAACATACCAGACAGAGAAAATCTCTCTGGTCTAGCCATTCACAGGAACTCAGTCAACTGGCTTTCCATACGGTTGTTCCATGACATGGATTCAAAAACAGATTTAGGGGGATATTTTAATTTGATAATATATGCAGATAAAGAAAGAACATGAAAATATTCTACCTTTCAGGAATGTATTACTACTACTTCTCAAATTTGCTAAGGCAGCAGATAACTTAGATATTGTCATGTAAAATACCATGAACTATCATATGTTAAATTAAAAACAAAATACCAACTAAATAATAGTTTACTTTTATTGCAATCTTACCAGGGTTAGCAGTATGCTAAGTGTTGAGAGTTAAGGAAGTCAACACAAAGTCACTCAACTAAAAAGCAGCAATCAGAATTTGAATTCAGTCAGTCTGAATCCTGAACCAGAACCATTATCCCCTATGCTATGGCTGTCTCCTCTAAATATATCATGTCATACTAATCAGTACACACATCTAATTTGTAGGCCATAAGTTCATGAAAAATCTGGGGCAAGAAAACTTAAAATTTTATCCACTAATAACACTTTTCCTATTGGAACCAAAAAAGTCCCTTCTGAGATTTTTAAAAACCTACTTCAAAAATACAGAACACCAATGAGGCAGGAGACAGAATAGGAATGAGGAAGTTCTGAGACACCGCAGCTGTAGTCAGTCACTCAGCATCCTGATTTCTGAGCATCACCTTGTGACACTTGGCAAGGAGCCATACTGGCACACCAGAGCTTCAGTAGACAGCTATGTGCCTTATTATACTAAATTAGTGTTGCAGTCTCCACCTCGACCTGGTACCCAGCTCCCGCCCCGGCGTGGGCAGTCAAGGAGAATTATGGGACCCAATAAAGCCTGCACCCTTTTGGCAAAACGGGGGCATTCTCTGATCAGAGGTGGCC